>JASDQU010105298.1:19493-34470 GCA_032191745.1 Picea mariana
AAAAAAAAAAAAAAGGTACATTCTTCTAACACTATTTGTTACTCTATTCCTCTTATTCTATTTTATTTAGTCTATGTACATAGTACTTTCTTTTTTATTTACATGTCAACTTATGTTCATGTTTGTTTTGTTTTGTGCTTTTGTTCATAGAAACAAACAAGAAAACTAGACACCACAAAGAACTCCTAACCATAAATGTAGAAGAATCCATGCAAAGGTGCGTTTTTCTACCCATTTTCCATATCCAATAGTTTTTCGTTTACTCTGTCTGTATTTTTTGAACTGGTTTGCAGATCTATTTTTCTTTTCCTCCTTGGATACTCCATATCGTCCTATACATTGACCTGTCTTCGTGTTAATTATGTTTTTTGTTCTACTATCTTGAAATAAATAAATTTGTACTCCATCTTTTCTTTTCATGTGTTCCTACGTAACAGTTTGCTTTCATGTCGATTCTATTATGTGTACTATGTGGCATATAGTTCTTACCTTCCTTTACTTTTCCTCTTCTATAATTAGTCGTTCTCCCTTTTTTTCTTCCCCTCTATTATCCATTTATGATTCTATACTTAGTCCCATATCTATGCTGGCGGGTTCCCAAGACGACAGAGTGGGAGATTTCATGTCCATCTATATCTCTACATCATGAGTCCGACCAACCGTCGTTCATGTCCAGCTTCTTAGTTTTCCCTGGTTTGTACACATACTATTCTGGTCACCACAAAGTTGGTGTTGCACTTGAATTATGAAATATAGATCAGGCATATTGAATAATCATATTTCTATGCTTCGAAGCATATCTATCTATATTCTTGTTGCAGAAAATCGAGATATCCAACTTCTTACTTTTCCTTGGTTTGTAATTGATTTTGGTGACAATTTTTTTTTTACAATATATATATATATATATATAGAGAGAGAGAGAGAGAAATCCATGCAAAGGTGTGTTTTTCTACCCGTGTTCCATATCCAATATTTTTTTGTTTACTCTGTCTGTATTTGTTGAACTGGTTTGAAGCTCTGTTTTTTTTTTCCTCCTTAGATACTCCATATCTTCTTGTACATTGACTTGTCTTCATGTCAATTATATTTTCTATGCTGCTATCTTGATATAAATAAATTTATACTCCATCTTTTCATCTATTCCCGCATCGCAGTTTGATTTCATGTCAATTATATTCTTTATACTATGTGGCATACAGTTATTACCTCCCTTTCTTTTTCCTCTTCTATACTTAGTTGTTCTCCCTTTTTTTATTCCCCTCTATTATCCATTTCTGATTCTATACTTAGTCCCATGTCTATGCTCATGGGTTCCTAGGATGACGAAGTGGTAGATTTCATGTCCATTTATATCTCTACATCACGAGTCTGGTCGACCGTCGTTCATTTTCATAGTTCACAAATTTTATGGCCATGGGTTCCTGCGTAGGCACCATCGAACTCTCATTCTCCGTGTGCACAATATACATCTTGAGCCTAAAAATTTAGTGATCTACAATTCGATCTGGACTCAAATCTTGCGACTCACTTTTCCCAGCATCTGTTGATATTTCAAAGAATCAGTTGATCTTTTCCCAGTTTGTCTCAACAATTAGCCAATTTTATGGCCACGGGTTCCCCCCCAATGCATTATAGAACTCCCATGTCCCGTGTTTGGATAACATCTTGCATCCAAAACTTCAGTTATCTACAATTCGACCCTGTAGTCCTCGAACTCGCAAGCCTCACTCTTTATCAAACTTGCAAATTGTATATCCATCTATATCTTGACATCACAAGTTCATTCGACCGCTTTCATTTTCTTAGCCAATTTTATCGTCGCGGGTTCCCCAGTACGCATTATCGAACTCTCATTCCCCGTGTTATGAGTATACATCTTCCATCCAAAACTTGGGTAATTTACAATTCCACCACAGACTCCCAGGTTCAAAAAAAGTACCAAAGCATATTTAATTCTCCTCCATGCCCGCCACGTTCGCCCCTTCCCAATACACATTAATTATGATTTTACTGGTGACAGTTCACCACAGATGTTCAAAAATATTGGCATTAATAAGTGGAAATATCGAGGTAATATCCCATTAAAATGAATTTATGGGAGAATATTATGGAATCTGATTAGTTTCCTCTGTCGATCTTGAATTTGCAAAAAAATAATGGTTTTTTTCATTTTTTTAAGACGTCATCGTAGCAAGAATTCAATATTGTGCTGGCCCACTGTCATCTAGAAAGATGTTCACATGATGCCTCTCTTTAGTATTGTGCACATAATTCTTGAACCTTACAATTTTTCATATTTGAGGCTCTCCTTGCATATGAAAATGTTTCTGCACACTTCCAATTTGAACATAGTTTGCATTTGGGCCACTGAGAACAGCAATAAAACAAAATAATATGAAATTTGTTTAAGTAAATATTAACAAATTATCTTTTGACTTGAACCTGCTTTTGTCAAAATCCATGTATATTACACAGTTGTCAATGTTTTCCCCACTTTTCAATAGTTTCTCGATTTCCTTGCCACCTTTGCACACTTTCCCAATGCAAATTGATGACGCTTTTATTAACTTTGAAAAGATTGGCATTAAAAGGAGAAAAGGTCGAGGACATCTGCCATTAAAACACATTGAACCAAGATTTACTGGATATTGTATTATGATGTTGAAGCATCCATTTTAAATAGAATGAGGAGCAAAGGAAGGTTTTCATCACCTTATGGTTGCAGCTCGACAACATGTCTGTAGAGATACCCTGAATATTTTCAGGCACGAGGACCAACGTTTTCAATGGTCCATAGATTATGAATACTAATCATCCACTTCTTCCCAGATGAAATTTATCTCGACATCTAAAATTGCAACGACACATTGTATCCCCAGTTTTTTTTTTTACTTTAAGGACTTGGTCACGTGCTGTGAACTAGCATATTGTCTAGATGGACGACCATTTCCAAATCTCCCTATCGCCTAAATTATTTCAAGAGATGATAACACTTCCCGACCCAACACCTACTTTCAAGGGAGATAATTGCAAACAATTCTTAAAGAAGCATCGCAATGAATTAGACCTCTTTCCGATGTTATTATAGGACCCAGTGCCCGCTCTCCAGGACATTCCCATATTACAGGTAAGTGCATGTAAAAACCTTTTTCAACAAATTGCATGGATTTTCACAAGGACAACGAGACAAGAAAGTGCAACCGACATCTCTCAAATGATTCTATATATTTAATATTTTACAGTCAAGAAACAAACCATCTTCCATTTCCGCAAGCTGATTTCCATTCAAATATTTTCCCAGTTATTGCAATACAGGAGGCAAAATAAATTCTTTATGCCATCTTATTTAATTTTCGTCGTGTCAAATTTCTATCCATTTTTTGGACTATCTATGTGTAGGAAGCTGAACTCTGAATTTTACCCAGTAACATTTTGATGCCAGAAATTATGGAGACATGATGCTTGCCAACATTTTTTTATGGTCTTCAATTATTTTGTTTCAGTTTTTAAAGCATTGATATTTGGAAGGTATTTTCCCCATTTTTTTGGCCAGCCGACAATATTCCTGGATAGGAAGGGAACAATAGAAGAAATGGATAACTATAATTTTATAAGGATTTTCAGGTCTAAACAAAATCCTTGCTTCCTTCCATGTCACATATCTAGTACAATGTTTTTTGTTGGAATAACAAGGGAGTACATCTGCTGGTTGCATTTTTTCCATGAAAAAAGGAAAGGACAATTCATGTCTATGCCTTCGAAAGTCCGGGATATCATGGTCAGGAACCACTTCAAAAGGTCCTTCACTTACACTATCCTGAATGGACTCCTTACCAGTACCAATGATTCACACAAGCAGAACCGAAAAGGCCTGGGTGAAAAAAGTGCTCAATCCCTGAATCCCACAGCCAAGACCCCAACATCTCGTTGTAGTACTCCAATGGCTTACCCAAGTAACAAAGTCACACATAGTTCTTCAGGCGGAGGAGGAGATAAGAACTCTCCCTCCGACAAAATTGAAAGTTGTCACAAGCTTCCCGCGGGAAAAAAACTAAAAACAATAGTCCAAGAATAAGAGGGTCTGAGGGAAGAAATTGATATGTACGATCTCTCCCTCGAAGATATGGAACTAGTAATTGACATTGAAAAAATGTTTCCTGATGAAGAACACCTAGAGAGCACTGCTCCTCACAATCCTAGGATGGAAATACTTGGCATAGATACATTGGACGAGGAAGAGTCTTTTGCATTCCAGAGCGTTGTTTTTGACAATGAATCAAAAAAATTGATTATTGAAAACAAAGATGTAAAGAATAAGAAAGAGAACTGAGAAACTAGAGATGCTCTAGACAACTCTATTAGTGGCCTTGAAATGAAAAACCTCATGTTAAAGACGTGAATCAAAGAATTGGAGGAAACTCTAATGCCTCTTCCATTGTTTGCTACACCTTTGGAAATGGTCAGGTCCACCGCTCTTGTGCCAAAGTTAAAAGGATCAACAAGCCTGCTCACATCCGCCCGGGACTATGTGGAAAAGAATATAAACAAAAGAATGGAATTAATAACAGAATCTTGGGAGATGTCAAAGAATATGGTCTCTTTTGGAACAAGAGCGCATTCTTTTCATGAGTATCTGCAAGTAGATCTCAAGAACGAGCAAGGTTTTTATCTCGATGAAGTTTTACCATTTGGTGTTGAAGTTACAGGTATCATAGAATTTATAAGAAGACAAGAGGATCTCCCTTTCCTCGATCGAATAGACCAACTAAATGTATTCTAGAAAGAAAAGATAAAGAACCTGATTCATATCATTCAAGACTGTAGCCAGACCATATCTAAAAGAGACAAACTATTCAAGAAGCTAACTGAGATAGATGTAGTTGGCATCACTAATGAATTCCAAGACCCAAAATTGATATTAAAATCATTGTTTTTAACCAAGCAAGCATTTTATGATCAATTTCATATCTATAAAAGACTGTCATTTGAAAAATTCTATGTCATTCTTGAATATGGTGAAGATGATGTGAAAACTTGGCTAGTTGGTTATGCAATTAGAAACAAAAATATTCAAGAATCATTGCAAAAATTTTCTATTGATCTAAGGGACTTGGAAAGTGAACTCTTCAATATAAAAATCCGACATGAAATGAACGTGGCACCCATGAGTAGCTACATCGAAGAATGGTTGAAAAAGGTTGTCGACCAGATTACCAATGAAGGTCAAATCTGAGGAAATCCATAAAAGGACATCAGCGAAGAAATGACAAGGCATGGGACACCATCATAGTAAGTTGATATTGATTACATTCTTATGTCTTCATCCACTTATTCTAACAAAGCTATAATCCAGATCTGACAATTTTCTCTTTCTTCTTGCCAGGTTTTGTTGTTTTCCATCGTTGACTTTCTTCTTTATACAAACTTCATTCTTGTACATCTTTTCTTTGTAGTTTGTAGCAGTCCCAATCAGATTCATTCTGGAAAATTCATTTTTTATTTCACCGAATATGTACTAAACTATAGTTTTATTTTGCAAATGCGAAGACCCAGTTTATCTAAATATAAATATTTGGGGTTGTTCTGTGCTAATATTCAATGCTTGGTGTTGTTATTTGGAATTTTTATTTCTTTGTAAAATTAACTCATTTTGTTTTACATGTTCCTTTTCTATATTGTGCATATATTGCAACTTTCTATATTTCATAATATTCTTCGATATACAAAATGTAAGGTCATATATATTTTTTTTGTTCCTTGTAGTTTTGAGCAAAACAATTTGAGCCCAAAACACCATTCAAATTCGAACATGGTTTACATTTCAACCAAAACTAACCTAGTAAGATACATTGATCTAAATACATTTTAAATAAACATAAACAAAATCCCTTTAAACTTGAACTTGACTTTCTCGGGCTCCTGGATTGTCCGCGGGTTGATCGGTTAGTGGACTTTCAAATCCTGATTTCCATCTATATATTCGCATCAAGAACCCGATCGACAACCGTCCCTTTCAACACTTGGGAAAATATCTCACCGTGGAGTCCCAACTTAGTGCTATCACATTCTTATCCCGCGTGTTCTGTTATATACATCTTGCACCCAACACTTTCATCATATACATATTGCACCCAACAATTATGTGATAAAAGATAAAAGTATAGAAGATGGAAAAGAAGGGTAAATATATTGACATCTATGATAAATATCCCATTTTCTCACAATATCTTTTTTGCATGTTTCTGGAGAAGTTATATGCTTATTGCATATACTTGGAAAGAAGTGCAAAGGTGGAAGGCACAAAAATACACGTGGAAAGCGGTCGAATGGGCTTCAAAATAGGGTGGAAAGGGTTCCCGAGGATGCGTAAGGTCTCGACTGTCAAATTGTATATATCGGAACATTTCAGCGCAAAATGTGTAACAAAAAGAGGGTGTTCCTGCCATCCTCAATTCAAATTTATTCTGCGTTCACTAGTGACAAATCAATGCACAACTTTTCACAACTTAGTTATATCGATATCTTATGCCTCCCTGTTTCGTGATATACATGTTGCACACAACACTTCCTTGATATTAGTTTTGCACCAAACACTTGCGTCATTTACAATTCGACCCCAGTTATAGAACCTGCCTACCTGGGAATCCACGATCTGAAAAGTGGCTAGGTATCGAATGGCTAGCAATCGGTCGGAGTCATGGTATCAAATCATGAGCGCAAATTTGAACGGGTGCATCCGTCAACGCGCATTGAGATATTTTCGACAAAAATTCTAAGTAATGAGAAAGAGATAGTAGAGTGGAAAAAGAAATGGTAATTTCGTTGAGTATGGAAAAGGGAAAAGAAGGTCTGATATATTCAAATTTGCAATTGATAATCCATTTCCTAGCAAGATATTTTATGTATGTTTCAACTACGGAAAGCGGTCAAACAAGCTTCAAAATAGGGTGAGAAGGGTTTCTGAGGAGACATAAGACCCCGCCTGTCAAATTGTATATATCAAAATATTTTAGGGAAAAATGTGTAGCACGAAGAGGGTATCCATGCCATCTTCAATTCAAATTCATTCTACTTTTACTGGTGAAAACTCAACGCACAGGTTCTCTTATTGTCAGTCGCAACCAAAAAACCTATTCAACTGTGATTTGCGGGAGCCCAACCGACCCCCAGGTTGGCTCTATTATAGATCTTACACCCAAAAATTGTGCCATCTACAGTTCTTCCCTATACATCTTGCACCCAAAACTTTTGTGGTCTACAATTTGTCCACATATTGAAACATGGTTTGCATTTTGACCACAAATAATCTATTAAGATACATTAATATAAATAAAATTTAAATAAATATATTTAAACTTGAAACTGACTTTTTTCGAACTCGTTGATTGTTCCTATATTGTCACATCATGAGCCTGACCGACCGCAGTTCGTTTCAACACTTAGCCAATTATCTCTCCGTGGGCTCGCGACTTAGCGCTATCAAATTTTTATGCCCCCCTGTTCCATGATATACGTATTCAACAACAGTTTACGGGAGTCCGATTGACGCCCGAATTGTGAATTCATCTATATCCAACAACAATATACATATCCGTACTCTACAATTCATCGCGACTTCACGCTATTGATTTCTTATGACCCCTATTCTGTGATATACATTTTGCACCAAACACTTGCGTCATATACAATTCAACCCTGATTATAGAGCCCACCTATCCGGGAATCCGCAATCTAAAAAGTGGTTAAGCATCAAATGCTTAGCAATCGGTCGAAGTCACGATATAAAATCACCAGCGCAAATGTGAATCGATGCTCCATCAAAACACGCATTGGGACATTTTTGGAAAAGTGGCTAAGTAACAGGAAAGAGAGAGTAGAGTGATAAAACAATTGAACGAGCTTCAAAATAGGGTGACAAGGGTTCCTGAGGAGATGTAAGGCCCTGCCTATCAAAGTGTATATATATTCTGCTACTACTCATGACAACTCAGTGCACAGGTTTGCTTATTGGAATCAACAACCAAAAAACATATTCGATAGCAATTTACGGGAGCCCGACTGACCCCTGGGTTGGTGCTATTATAGATCTTGGACCCAAAACTTGCATCATCTACAATTCTGTCGTATACATATTGCACCCAAAAATTCCATGGTCTACAATTCATCCACATATTGGAACATGGTTTGCATTTCACCCACAAATAATCTATTAAGATACATTAATATAAATACATTTTAAATAAATATATTTAAACTTGAACCTAACTTTTTTTGAACTCATTGATTGGTCCTATATCGTCACATCATGATCCCCATTGACCGTAGATCCTTTCAACTCTTTGCCAATTATCTCTCTACGGGGTCGTGACTTAGAGCTATCGAATTTTTATGCCCCCTGTTTCGTGATATATGTTTTGCACACAACAATTCCGTGATATACATTTTTCACCAAACACTTCTATCATTTACAATTTGACCCCATTTCAGTGCAAAATGTGTAACACGAAGAGGGTATTCATGCCATCTTCAATTCAAATTCATTTTGATTTTACTGGTGACAACTCAATACATAGGTTCGCTTATTGGCATTAACAACCAAAAAATGTATTCAACAGTGATTTACAGGAGCCCAATCGACCCCCGAGTTGGTGCTATTATAGATCTTGCACCCAAAACTTGTGCCATTTACAGTTCCACCATATACATATTGCACCCAAAACTTCTGTGGTCTACAATTTGTCCACATATTGGAAAATGGTTTGCATTTTGCCGACAAATAATCTATTAAGATACATTAATATAAATAAAATTTAAATAATTTTTTTTAAACTTGAACCTGCCTTTTTTCGAACTTGTTGATTGGTCCTATATCGTCACATCATGAGCCCCACCGACTGCAGTTTCTTTCAACACTTATCCAATTATCTCTTCGCAGGGTCGTGACTTAGCGCTATCAAATTTTTATGCCCCATGTTCCATGATATACGTGCTCAACAACAATTTATGGCAGTCCGACCGACCCCAAGGTTGCCTCTATTATAAATCTTGCACCCAAAACTTTCGTCATCTACAAGTGTGCGATATGCATATTGCATCGAGAACTTTCGTACTCTATAATTCGTCGTGACTTCATGCTATCGTTTTCTTATGCCCCCTGTTCTGTGATATACATGTTGCACACCACACTTCCATGATATACATTTTGCACCAAACACTTGCTTCATATACAATTCGACTCCAGTTATAGAGCCCGCCTATCCGAGAATCCACGATCTGAAAAGTGGCTAGGCATCGAATGGTTAGTGATCGGTTGGAGTCACGATATAAAAGCACGAGCGCAAATATGAACCGGTCCGTCCACCAATGTGCGCACTGGGACATTTTCGTAAAAACTGCTAAGTAATGAGAAAGAGAGAGTAGAGGGGAAAACCGGTTGGACGGGCTTCAAAATTGGGTGACAAGGGATCCCGAGGAGACGTAAGGCCCCTCCTGTCAAATTGTATATATATATATATTGCTTCTACTCGTGACAACTCAATGCACAGGTTCGCTTATTGCCATTAACAACCAAAAAATGTATTCAACAATGATTTAAGGGAGCCTGACCAACCCCCAGGTTGGCTCTATTATAGATCTTGCACCCAAAACTTGTGTCATCTACAATTTCGTTGTATACATCTTGCACCAAAACCTTTCATGGTCTACAATTCGTCCACATATTGGAACATGGTCTACATTTGGACCACAAATTATCTACTAAGATACATTAATATAAATACAATTTAAATATATATACTTAAACTTGAACTTGACTTTATTCGAACTCGTTGATTGGTCATATATCACCACATCATGAGCCCGACCGACCGCAGTTCCTTTCAACACCTAGCCAATTATCTCTCTGCGTGGTCGCGCCTTAGCGCTAATGAAATTTTATGCCCCATGTTCTGTGATAGGCAGGTTGGTTCGCTTATTGCCCCGGGGTTAGCGCTATTATAAATCTTACACCCAAAACTTCCATAGTCTACAATTCGTCGCGACTTAGCGCTATTAATTTCTTATGCCCTCTTGTTCTGTGATATTCATGTTTCACACAACACTTCCGTGATATACATTTTGCACCAAACACTTCTGTCATTTACAATTTGACTCCATTTTCCAAAATTTACCTTCTAAATTGCTTGGCAGAGACTACACTACCATGCAACACTTGTTTATTTATGGTATTTTTAATATTAATAAAATTTATTTGATGAAAAAATGAAATATTTACTATGTTTAAAAAGTGATTTTTATATTTAACTTTAATGAAAATGATGAAAATGAAAGTATCAATTAATCATGATTTATGAAAGTATTAATTAATCATATTTTTTAAAAACATGTTGAGGAAATTTGTATTCTAAATTTTTTTGTTTTTTAAATTTTACAAATTAATTAATTATAAAGTTTTTTTAGTTAGCTCAAATCTCACTAAATAATTTCATTATGAAAATCTTAAGTATCTAATATATTTTTTTTAACCTCATAAAGTTTAACAACTAGTTTTTAATAACCATGTCAACATTAGTGAAATTTTTTTAAGTATTTTATTTTAGGAAAAAGGAAATACTAAATATTCCAATCTATTTTCGGGTTAGTCCAATGTTAATAAATTTTTCTATAAATATGTTAAGCATTAATTTTAGTTTATAAATATGTATTTTTATATTTAAATTTTTTTTTTTTTAATTTTTAAATTTTAAATACTTAATGTTGAAAAAATAGTTTATAATAATAATGTCAAAATATGAAATACTAAATTATTTTTTTAGTTAATGAAAAGAAAATAATTTTTATGGTTAGTTTAATGTCCATGAATTTCATTACAAGGATTTATTGACTTTAATGTAAGAATATTTATTTTGATTTTTAAATTTATATTATTAAAAAATAAAGTTTTATTAACTTTAGTGTAAGAATATTTATTTTGATTTTTAAATTTATATTATTAAAAAATATAGTTTTATGGTATAAGTTAAAATTGATAAAATATTTATAATGTTTCACCTTTTTATTATAGATCATTATAAAAAAATGTCTTTTTATATCATTAATAAATTTTTTTAACATTTTGAATTATTTTACTTCATGAAAACTTAAATATCAATTATTTTTTAAAATGTTAATTCTATAATTAACATGGTGAAAATGAAATTATAAATGAGTTACAAGTAAACAAGATATGGACATGGTGACTAAGGTTGCAGTTTCCATTATTAGGTGATCCCAATATCATGGTATGTTTACCATATAATAACAAAGTTAACAGATCTAAACCAATACAATAGTTTCTATGGCTACACAGACCATTGATGATACTTCCAAAACCACGCCAAGATCAACCGGTGTAGGAAGGTCCTTAAAACCGCTTAATTCGGAATATGGTAAAGTAGCTCCTGGATGGGGAACTACTCCTCTTATGGGTTTTACAATGGCTCTATTTGCAGTATTCCTATCTATTATCTTGGAGATTTATAATTCTTCCATTTTATTGGACGGGATCCCGATTAGTTGGGGCTAGAGGAACTCCAAAATCCGTCTGGCAAGCTTAGCTCTTTAACAAAAAAAAGAACTAAGGGATCCAAACCCAGACCAAATAGGGGATTTTAGTTTTTATCTTATCTTGTTCCAATAGTTTGATCGTGTAATTACTTTTCTTTAAGGATTTTTGGAATATGGGTGTGCGACTTGTTGAAATCGATCTGTATTAATAGTACAGAAGACCGATCTGTTATCTTCATAAAGATGGTCCTACCTCGTTTTATATTTAATTGATAGGATATCGAATCTCTAGAGCACGAGGTCTATCATCGATATGTTCCGGGAAGATCTTAACTATGGTTTGTACCTATTATTTCTTCGTAACCAGGCTTCCAATAAATAAATTGAAAGAGGTATTTCTTATAAAAAATCGAAGGATCTATCCCCTCTCATAATTATGTTGATTATGACCAAAGAATGATATAGTATCTGATTTCTCTTAGTTAGCATATTTCGTCGGATGAGCGAAAACGAAAAGGTTATTACCCAAAGAACCTTTTGGGGATTTGATAAAATCATCAGGGTATAATTGAAATCTTAGGTTTGGATTGATTCATCTATTGAGATCTCGACAAGATAATTCCTATCAATCGTCTATATTAGTTCTTTTCTAGGGAACTTATATCACACGAATAGTGATGCAGGAGCATCTCTCCATGCCAACCAGTCAACCACGTTAGCGCACACTCATTCATGTGCTGAAAAGGAGGCGCAGCCTCATTTTGAATTTGTATTGAATGTAATTTAATGTGCTTAGGCTGTTGAGCCAGGAAAGCCATGCCTTTGCGCAGGCATTAGATAGGATCAGCCTTTATTGTAGATTGGCTAAGATCTAGGTCCAATTCTGGACTAGACAGCCCATTCATTGTAATTGAATAGGGTAGGTGTACCTGGAGGGAAGCGCTGAGAGCACCTCAGGTAAAAGAGATAGGGAGATCTCATTTTGAGAGAGAGGAGAGGTACATGTAGATAGAATGTATGTAGAGCTGAGGAGAGCTCGAGAACACCTTGTAAAAATACAGGCATTTTGCCAATTGTTAATATATGAACAGAGAGCAGTTTTTCCTGCATCATATTCTGTTTATGTGTGTGCCTGTAAGTGTTTTCCTTATGCTATAATTATATGTTGTTATTATACCTTTGCAGGGAGTGTATTTGATTTTCAGGTTTGAGAGGTCTTTGAGGTTTCATGCCATGAGGGCGTGACAGAGTGCTGAGACTCTGAATACCAGTGCACTGGGGATGCGCTTCTGAACTCAGAGGAGTCAGACAAAGACGTGTTGAGAGCACGAGCCTTGAAGTCAACAACCCATACAGAAGGAGGACTTTGGGGTTGCTGAACACCTCAATAGTCAAAGCAGTGTAGTTGAGACACTGTTGTAAACAGAACCTCTGAGGAGTTCTGTATAAACTCTACCAAGAGGGTATCGAGCGTGTGTACAGAAGTGCACAGAGGAAAGAGTTCTGCTATGAGTTCAAAAAGACCAAAAATCTGTGAGGATTCTGAGGGACTCCGTCAGGAGGACGTTGAGCGAAGGGTGCAAGGGCACATGAGAAAGTATAACTGTAGGGTGTTCTGTGGTAGAGATACTCCGCCAGGAGGGCGTTGAGAGGATGCGCAGATAGTCCAGGAGGAAAGGACTCTTTGAGTTCTATCATCCGAAGGAAGCATCCACTGAGGGAGTTTTCATTGGGTTACTGAATACCCAAAAGAATCAACGAGGAGGTCGTTTGAGCTAAAGGATAGCTGAAGGCGTCCATATTCTCCATTGAGGCAGAAGAAAGAACAAATTCCCCAAGGGGTCTGAGTATTTACGCAAGCTCAGGAGAGGTAGCACCGTGGTTGCTGGAGCACGAGAGCCTCGAGGGCATTGTACTCTCCATCTGCAGGAGAAAGAGAAAAAGAACTGAGTTCTGTAGAGGTCGAAGCTACAGGACGGAAGCTCAGGAAGGGCAGCGCTTTTATGCGTATCAGTGAGATTCTCATTGAGGGTTCGCAGAGAAGAATAAACACACAAGAGTCCTGAAGATCCAACACTTGGAGAGTGATTGGAAACTGAGCGCAAGGGGTGCACCAACTCTCAGTTGAAGGAGTGGGAGAAACCAAGCTCAGGAGGGATAGTTCCGTTGTGAACATTGTGGGAATAGCCCCAGGTGAGATTCGATCTAAGAGAGCTTCGGAGTGGAGGAAATCCTCAGAGAGGAAAATCAACGGTCGAGATTCGCAGAGTAGAATCGCGAAGTCCCGCTAACCGTTCGATCATGGAGAAGTTGCACGTGAGTTAACCCTTAGGCACAGAAGGGAACCGGCCATCGGATATCGGCATATCGGGCTTCGGCATTTGACGAGGCGAGAGATTCGTGCTCATTGAAATCGCGAGTAGCGATTTCCCGAAATTACGGGAGCCGTTGATTTCCAGGGGGACGTGTGTCAAGAGATCCCATCATATCGGGATTTCGACGTTCGGCGTTTGGCGATGCAAGAGTTGCATGCACGTCGAAATCGCAAGTTGTGATTCCCCGAATTGATCAGAGCCGTCGATCGTCAGGAGGACAGGTGGCGCGCGATCCCGAGAAGTCGAACTTCGGGGTTTCGGCGTTCGGCGTTTCAGGGTTTTCGACTACAAGAGTTTTGAACTCGTTGAAATCGCGAATAGCGATTTCCCGATTCAACGGGGGTCATTGATCAGGACAGGGACACATGGCGTGAGATCCCTGAGGATCGGGATTCGGCATTCGGCGTTCCGGAGGTAAGAGCCTCATACTCTTTGAAATTGCGACCGGCGATTTCCTGAATCAACGGGAGCCATCGATCATCGGAGGAACACGTGGCATCAGATCCCGGATATCAAGGTTCGGCGTTTTGGGGTTTTCATCCACAAGAAAACTTGTATCGTGGATTTGTGATCTGCGAAATCCCGAAGAGGGCGTGGCAGTGTGGGACCTGAAGACTCTAGTGGAGTCCAGGTGGCAATATACCGGAGTTCGAAGGTGGGAGGTCGAAGTCTGCACGTGCTATCGGAGTTCGAGGTTCGGGACTTTGTGGTGTCAAGGGTTCATGACATCGCATACTCCGATTTCCTGATAGGGAAATTCCCGAATAGAAGTTGTTGACCGTTGACCATCGGGGTTCAGGGAAGTAAAGGCCCGATACCGTGAGTGTTGAACTCGTGAACTCGCGAGTCCCGATTTCCCGATACGCAAGGGGAGATCAGTGAAGGAGTGTTGCTGTGGGTAGGAGATCTCCCGAGAGGAGTTAGAGAGCATTGACTCTTCGGGCCCATGTGTTGAAGAAAGGTCCTGGTGGGGTGGCTTGCTCAGTGAGGGGCAGGTTGCATCAAATAGGGTAAAATATCGTTCAAAGGGCCTATAGTGATTTATCATAGGGATG
>JASDQU010105298.1:59664-72495 GCA_032191745.1 Picea mariana
TGCTCGACCACATCCAAAGTGTCCAAGAGAGGTGGAAAATATGGTCAAAGAAGTTCCACATTAAATATGGGGTGGAAGCAAAGGAAAGGGGGAATACTTAATTCAAAAGCATTATCACCCACATCCTTTGTGATGATATAAGTCTCGTATCATAGTGGGAAGAGCTTCCAATGGGTTCCTATGAGGTACTCTTTCTAAAATGCAACCATACCTTATCTCCCACCTAAAACTTGTGTGGTACTTAATGTTGAGCATGGTGTTGCTTGTACTTCGAATTGGATTTCTAAAAAATATCCTGAACTTGTTGTTGGATTCTTTCAAAAAAAAATTCTTCTCGATCAAACTCGTTCTTATCATGTGAGGAATCTTCATGTGCAAGTACAATGGGAAGAGCTACATCAATGGGGGCCAATGCCTGGAACCCCAAGCACACCTGAAAAGGGTTGTGGACAATAGAGATGTGGAGGGATTTTTTGAAGCTATGTTGAACATAACCAAGGCTCTCATACCGTGTGTGTGGATGTTTGGAATTGTACATCCTCAGTATTTGAACAATCATCATGTTGACTACCTCTGTTTTTCCATTAGTTTGTGGGCGGAAGGCAGTCGGTTTGGTCATCTTGGTGTCCATCATTGACCATATGATGGACCAAAATGTACTCAAGAACCTAGTGTCTCGATTTGAAATAATGGTTCGTGGGAGACAAAAATGAACCCAAAAAAGATAAAAGAAGAGCTTAGCAGTGGCCTCGGTTGTGATACTCTTCTTGCAGGTTGTCAAAACTACCATTTTAGAGAATCAATCAATGACCATGAAGACACAGTCATTACCATGATTGTTTGAAGGTAGATCAGACATGTAATCCATGGATATGGACTCCCAAGGCCTATCAAGAATATTTAGAGGGGTGTATATCCCTTGTTTCTTAATGGTGATTTTTTCAATGAGGCAGGAAACGCAAGATATGATATACCTTTTGACATATTGTCAAAGCTTTTTCCAATAAAAACAAATTTTCAGTATTTCCATTGTTTTTTCCATGCCAAAGTGTCTTGGCACCTGATTTTAATGAGCTTCCCAAATTATCTTTACACACTCACTTGAAGGAATACAAAGATGGATCAGATGGCATAGTAGTCCACCCTGTAGATGAAAGTATGGAACTAGTTTTCATATGCTCAATGTCTAATAGGTAGAAGTAACACCAGAGTTACTATTGTATAATTGTGGCCACCTGAAGGTCTTATGCCAATAGGAGTTAAGAACTAAGGTTAGCACCACAATCAGGGGTCAACTAAGACATTCTGCAACATGGTTGGTTATTCCCTTCTTTTTCTTGATGTTCAACTGAAATTTTTACAGGTACGTGGACCACTTATAATGGAAATAATTCTATAACTTTCATTGTGTCTCCATGAATTGTAGAGGCTTATGATTAGTGTGGATGATCATTTCCTTTCCTAGAATGTAATGCTTCCATAGTCGACATGCCTACACAATTATGTACATATCTTTGTCACATGTTGGGTATATACGAACAACATCAGATAGTGTTTCACTATGATAGGACACTATATTCCCATGTTGAGTGAGGAATACATGGATATAATAATATGAAGTATCTGTCTCAATATCAAATGGTTGTTACAATTATAACATAATAAGGATTGGTGCTAAGTAGAGGTGGAGTTTCAAATCCTCAAATTATTTCTCTTGTGACATAGCCGAAAGAAAATTGGCCTTGGATCCACCCTTGGTTACCTGGATTAGGGCCCAAGTGATATGAGAGAACCCCAACACAAACCTGTGGTAGAAGTTGGTGATGCCCAAGAAGCTACTGAGCTTGTTCACTGTATTTAGAATTGAACAATAGAGAATGAATTGGATCTTGGTTGGATCCACATCATACATGCTGCTCATGCACGATGTATACCAAATATTGAATTATGTCCATGTACACTTCTCTAAATTGGCATATAACTTGTGTTGTTGTAGGGTGCACAAGACCCATTGAATGTGATCCAGATGTTCCTCCCAGTTTTTTCTAAACATAAGGATGCCATCCAAATGTATGACCACAAAGGAGTTTGTGAATGGATGCAATATAACATCCATCATTCATATGAATGTGTCCAGGGAATTATTCAAGCCAAAAGGCATGACCAACCACTGGAAGATACCTAATTTAGACTTCAATTATGTCTTCCATACATCAATTTTCTTAATCGACACCTTGTGGTAGGCTAAACTCAAATCAATCTTACAAAAAAAATTGGTGCCCTTGAATTGACCTAGAAGATCATCAATCTGGGGTATTGAGTACCAGTTCTTGAGTATGATATTCTTCAAGGATATGTAATCAATACAAAGTATCCATGTCCAATCCTTCTTCTGTACCAAAACAAATAGGCTCCCACAAGGTGAGTATCTTAGTCTAAAACGACCCTTTAGAATTAGCTCTTGGATCTAGTGTTTGATTTCTACATTCTCCGTGATAGAGCACCTATATATAGGGTTGTTAGGTAGAGGATCACTGAGTGTCAAATCAATTGATTACTTTAATTGATAGTGAAAGGGAATCCCATTAGGTGAGGAACATATTTCTTTATGTTCTTATACTATCTTATCCACCTACTTTTGTTGTGTAGAGAGATCTCATGTAGAGGTTTTGGCAGTTGTAGTGATATTCCATACACCTTTCGACTGGACCATAAAATGGAAACATATCCTAATTTGAGATATCACCTTTCTACACTGCTTTCTTAGAGATCAAAGATACTGAATTATTTGGGACTACCTCTAATACCATATATAATTGACCCCCTAAAGTAATATTGACACTGCAAGGCCTAGATTAATAAACAACATGACACTTCTACATATATGGTTGTCCTAAAATAACATCACAAACTTAAATTTGGGAAACATCACACAATACATCATATTTGAAGGGATTGATCCCATAGTGCAAACAACATTGTTGGATGATGCAGATGTCACATTCATGGTTGAGCCAATCGATGGTGTATGGATGAGGGTGCAATGTTGTTGTTAGGTTCAACCTGTTTATGACCTGTTGACGGGGAAGAATTGCCCAACAACAGTAAGGGTTACTCCCCGATACACAATACCAATTAGAATTTTCATTGTTTGGTTCAGGAGAACCATCCAGATTATATCTCGGCTTCCATTACTAGTTATGAGGGTGAAGATGGATGGTTATGAAATGTAAATATGTAGATGAATACTATGTATGAAAATTAAACTAATATACTTCTATTTTATTCTATCCTATCCTAGCTAGGAGAAATCCATCATGACCAAACGAGTTGTAATGAAACTAAACTCTGCTAAAAGGAATTCACTCAGATAGTTGTAATGAAGGTGCGAAGTTAGAAACACATGCATGAAAAATATATAATCAGAAAATTATAAACTATATTTTCCACATAATTCACAACTCATATGCACAAGACATATAAAAGATAAAGAGGAATAACAAAACTACAAAAGTGATATAAATTGTGTTGGACTAGTCTATAAGAAAACACATACTTACATCCCATATGAAAATCATACAGTTCGCTTGAAATAGGTCACAACAAAACAACAACACATGCAAGTTCTTCTCTCTTTCATAAAACTGGTCCTGAGGACTTCTCAATATTCACTAACAAAGTATTTTCTCTAAAAATATTTCGAGAGTGTATACAAAGCTTGAAGAGCCCCTGCAAAGTGGATCTCTTCCTATATTTTTACATTTTTTTCTAACTCACTTGTGACTTATTTTATTCCATCTAAAGAAACTATTACAAAAATTGTTCATCTTCCCTCTACTTCATGACATGTGCACAAAGTAAAGACAAACTTGGAATTAGTTCAGAAAATAAAAAATATACTATAGGTAATATCAATTTTGGGTTTTTTATTTTGTCTTATTCATGAAATCTTGTCTCGGAGGTATATTGTCCAAATTCCCAATTCATCGTATATAGATATGAGCCTACAATATACCATCTCTTCCTGGGTAGCTATATGAATGGCTATGGTGTCATCGAGGTTATGCATATCCTTTGATAATGTAGCCATGAATGCCTAGACCATAGTATGGACTTTGGTTGGTTGAATAAGTTGTTTCTCTATTAAGTCAGTTATTACTTTGGTGGCTTCTAATCTATGGTTTTTGTTGTCCTGTATATTATCGACTAGTTCCTCCATTGTGAAGTTATTTCCAAGCTAATCTAACTGGGGGAGTCAACATATCTTCATTATTTCTTGCACTTCGTTGTGCAAGCATAAAAATGTCACCATTAAGTTAGTGGTTTCTCTGTCTTCCCTTTGTCCAACTTTCTAGAAACATTATAATGAATAGAGATATATTTTTCTTTCCCTTCCCGAGGGATGATAGATTTCTACTTGTGCATCCATCTTTTCTTCTATCCATGTGTCAACATTGTTCATTCTTTATAAGATAATGTTGAATTGCATGAGTTTAGTTTGCACTCTGTTGTGTTGATCTATGATGGTGGCAACCATATCCTAGAACATGGTTAGGTGAGCGTACATATCAATTATATCTTCCTCTATCTCTGTTCTAACCTTTTTTCATACTTGAATTAAATATTTGAATGCTTCCCTTATTGATCTTTACCTGAAGAAGCTTCAACTCTAGCTCCCTGAATCTTTCTTATTTCTCCAGATTTTGTTGGTGTAGTTTGTGGAAATTATCTTATGTGGAATTCATGAACGAAGATCTAGTGGAATCTATGACGACTAGGTCTTCACTGACATTTTCTATTATGGGGGTTTGCGTGAGAACTGAGATTGAATTTTCCCCAGTTACTAGTACTTTTTTCACCTGTTCTTGCACAATTTTTCCCGATAATTTGTCGTAGGTGAATTTATTTAGGTTGGGTACCTCACTAGTTTAGAATGGGGTACAAAGTCCTAAACCTAACCTATTGAATGGTGTATGTCCATTGGTACCTGTTTTTGATATCTATGGGATATTGATGTCCATCACTTGAGCATCGCCATTTCTTGTTTCAACATCCTTCTTTTGTTCTTCTTCTTCAATTGCTTTGTTGATTGCTTCCTTAGTTGTTTTTTCTGCTGCATCCACAGTTTCCTTCTCGATCACTTATTTTTGTTTGGCTTCCTTCTATGTAGTTTCCTTTGATTTTTCTTCTACAACAACTGTTGTTGCATCATATTTGTCTTTGGATTCTTCTTTCTCTACAAATTTTCTCTTTGTTTAAGCCAAATAATGATTTTTCTTGTGTACCTTTTCCTTTTTTCTCCTCTTCTTATATACTATGGTTTCTTCTTCCTCAGTAGATCCCGACTACATAGATATGGTTCCAAGGGATCCTTTTTCTTCTACCTCTTCTTCCTTCTTCTTTCTTGATTATTTAATTGCTCTTTATTCATATTCAATCCTTCCTATGGGATTTCCTCGCCTCTTAAAGATGAATTCATCATAATTTATTACATTATAATGTATCTCCTCTTCATCCCAAACCTCTAAGGTATACTCCCAAGGTACGCCTATCTTGTTGAAATTCTCTTTGATGACCTTCTTAGGGTCGTGCCTCCTGAACCTCTCTTCTATGAAGTGGTAGAATATCAGTATATCCACTTCTTCCTGATCCTAGTTTGTGTTAGAAAATAAGTAAGCGTCGATGTATAGTAGGAGTAGTGGCCATATTGATTTCTTATCTATGTAAATCATTCCCCAAACTCCATTGATCACCATTTGATAAGTACTTCCTAGAGTACTATCTCGTCTGGTACACAATGAGGAAGAAGATGAGGGTATTTCATGGCACCATACACCTCGATATAAGTTTCATGTTCCATCAAATACCAATCTTTGACCCTGTTGATGACATATATTTGTTTTTCAGTCATACATAGAGTTGGTGTGCAGAAGATGAACTTGTATAATGGGGCGAGCAAGTGCTCATGGATTTTGTAGTATTTTTTTTGTACTTGTGCTCCTAGAGAAATTTGCAATATATGTGAATGGTTATTTCTATTGGTTTCCATGCCCAACCCATATTTGGGTATTTTTTGGAAATGCACATGATGTCTATGAGGTATGATGACATGTGGAATCTCGAGAAGGTCTCGGGCTGGGATCCTATAAGTGTTGTGATGACTTCCATGAGGTTATTGATAGGACATCATCCCAGTTGAATGATAATCCTTTGTCTGTGTAGTAGTAGATCGGTGACATATATGATAGGGGGAATTTGAAGGCATATTGTTATAGCCTGCATAACATGGCCACCATGTATTGATGAGGTTTTCTGAGGGAGGGGGTGGGATATCCACCTGTGGGTCTGAGTTTGAACTACTTATCTATTTTTTACCAGATTTGGCACAGGTCCTTGGTTGTATTCTTGAATTCACCAAGAAGTTATTTATCCAACTTCTTGGTCCCCTTCTCCAAATGATAGAATTTGGATAAGTCCTTGGGATGGAATGACGCTATAGGTTCTCCTCTAGAATTGAAAATGTACATATTCCCCAAATACACATGCTTTAGTATCCATCTGATGGAATCAATGCATGGGAATACAATAGCATGGGTTTCTACCCTATGAATTCTAGATTTACTCATGTTCTTAAAGATTATAAGATCATCATGGTCTTCCGTGTCAGTGGTGAATTTTTACTTTTTGAACATTTGATAGACGTCGCCCCATCTGAGTGCATCCTCCACTTTTTATAGGAATCTGGAGGTATCATTGTAAACTACCCCAACAATGTCTATATAATATTCGATCTGACGACCACTATCGGAGGCCTCGGTGGATGGTTCTTTGCTAGTTGAATTATTCCTTGGAGACATGTCTAAATATGCGAAGTAAAGATGGAATTGGTGAAAAGAAAAATCCACAATTGATACATCAATATCTAAGAATAATTTGTCTAAAAATATCATATGTAATACTAGAGGATTCACTTGATCTAATGTTGGGTGGAAGTTTTTCATTTGAATATGAAATTATAATAGTAGGAAACGTTTAATTATTGGAGAGATTCATAGAAAAAACCACCTTAAAAAAGGGTTCAAAAATTTGAGATCGGAGCAGTTCTTACAAATTTCTCTGATGTCTATCAGAGGAGTTAGTACAAAGTGATGCAGACCCCCTCCCTCACCTGGGCTCCAATCGATCTCCCGATCTAGGATAGTTCAAACAGGAAGTTGAATTATCTCTTTGGGCTCTATTGAGCCCCCATTATCAAACACAGGTCCTTAATCTCCTAAGACACATGTTCCTCAAAACTCGCAGGCTCTTACTAAGCCCTTTCTCCTTTGAAACAGTTTCGGGCCCCTGACCCTCTTTCTCAGGATGACTCCTCATATGACCAAAGATTGTGACCAAGTGCTAGTCAATAGCGCACTATTTCGTCACTTCGGCGATTTTTCTAAGCCCATTTTCTTTTAAAATTGAATTTGGCCTTCGACCCATTTTCTCAGGCCAACTCATCATATGACCAAGGGTCGTGACTAGGATTTAACCCAAAGGGAGCTACTTGGGAGCTTGGGCTTCGATGATCTCTAAACACATCCAACATGTACAACTTTCGCAAAGTGTCGATAGCCGAAAAAGGAATATCAAACAACTTTGGTACTCCCGAGATCAACGACTCCTACACCTCTTTCACGCCTCAGGCTTCAATGATTTTGTCTCGATGCTTCTCCACAAACTTCCACAATCACTTAATCGACGAACATGCCCAAATTTTAGATCGAAGGCTCTTCGGCCTCGATAAATCAATGGTTCATATCTCTCCTGTCGACCTTTGGCGATTTCCTTTGGTCATACACACATACAAGATTTCAAATCTCCCGACGCCAAAACACCGAAATACCTCTCCTTCCTCCATGTGTCCCCTCCTAGATCAATGACTAAGATGCCTTCCGGACTTAAGGATTCCTACCTGTCTACCTGTCAATTCACTTTTGCTAAAGTTCCAAGTCCCCTAATTGTGGGATCTTGCGCCACACTTCCTCTCCAAATGGACAATTGGGATTGACTTTGGCATTCGGGCCTTCAAGAGTCCAAACAACATTTCTCTCTATTTTCCCCGGGGTGTCGAACCTCTGTATATGCTGCCACCTGTCATATAAGATCAATGACCCACAATATTTTGAATGTCAAACTGGTAGGATTAAGATCTACCTCCACATGTCCTGTCTCGACCGACGATTGAGATTCTGTTCAGCTCCCGGCCCTTCGGGAGTTCTGAACACTTTGCACACTGTTATTCCTAAACCTTGAATCGATGAAGCTCAGATATGCGCTCCATGTGTCCTCTGCATCTGATGGTCCATATTTTATTCATGCTCCTAGGACTTAGGGAACCTACACACCTTCTTGACCAATTATCTTTCAGAGTGCTATACCTCTGTACTACCTTATTTATTGCCATGTGTCCTCTCGTTCAACGATGAGTATTTACTCCTCCCTTTGGCGCTTCAAGGGATTTGAACCCTCCTAACCTTTATTCTCCCAGATATTCCTTTCCTTGGACCACAGTATCTGGTGACACCTGCCCATCGATATTGATGGTGGAGATGGGCTCCACTGCTCTGGGCTTTGATAGTTCTTCCTACTCCAACACTATGTGCTCCTAGAGTGCTAAATATTTGGTCCTCGTGATCTTATGACATGTGTCTCCTGCACCAACAGGAAGGATTCGCTCTGAGACTTCGAAGATTCGAGAGTCTCCTATACTCCACACCTTTGTTCTTCTAGATAGTCGGACGTACAAACTATCCCTAGTATTCTTCCACACATCCTTTGGATCATACGACCCCAGGGTTAAAATGCACGCTACTTACCTGGATTATATGACTCGTCGATCCTCACACCTAGATCCAATGACTGGGATATGTCTCCTCCGTGTGTGCTCCTCCTCGTGTATGGACTCAGATATAACAATCTAGATCTTCTCTCCCACAAAGATCGACAATTGTTGTATCTTCTCCTCCCAACGAAGGATTATTTGATAATTTTCAAAGGATTCGAGCCTTTGAATCTTCTCCTCTACAAGTGAAATCCTTGTCCTACACTGCACCTCCTGAGCTTGAAATGATTTTAAAATTCAAAAGGGCTCAACCCTTTGAACATTTCCCTCCTGTAGGGCTGTCAACTTGGACTCTACTTGTGTTCCTAGAAAAAGCTCTCCCTCCTAAGATTTTGTTAACTTCAAGGGACTTCAGCCCTGGAGCACACTTGCGTTTCTCCCACAGTATGAGAATTGGAATGTTTTTGGTTTTATGCCTTCCTGTTAGGGACTCTATGCACAATTGTGCTATCTCTCTGAAGATTTGATTTGATCGGATATCTCAGGGTCTCGACCCTTTTTTTCCCTTAATAAATCCTTCTTCTCTCCTGGTAGTGAAGACGCTCTTCCTCCTAAGCTTTTGTGTGCTTGAATCCACTCGACCTCTGGTGCACTCCTTGCGCTCTCTCCTTGAATTTTACTAACACTTAAAAAAGTGTTTCCCCTGTTCACTCTTTGCACTATGAGTTTCTAAAAGAGTTAGACTCAAGAATTTTTCCAAAATTATTCCTGCGCACTCCTTGCACTCCCTGTGCAGACTTTCACTTCTCCTTCTGAGATTCACCTTCTGGTGTTCCCTCTTAGAAACCTTCTCCTGGAACTCGAGACATATTTCTCACACACTCCTTTTTACTACTCAATTCACTCCTTGCTAATCCCTCAGAGTATTAAGTAACTTTGGTAAATATTCTTCAGGGTATTCAACAGCCTTGATGTGCACTCCTTTCACTATTCCTTCTAAGCTTCTGAATGATTCTGGTGATCCCACCGTGCACGCGCTTTATTTGAAATTGAGAGAGAGACTTCAAGTGCACTCCTTGCACTAGCTTTTCTTGCACTCATAGAGTTTCAATACTCTGGTGTGCACTCCTTGCACAAGCCTAAGAACCCAAAACTACTCAGAAATCTACAGATAGGGAAATCTATCTAAACATGCAAATGTAACCTACTTTCACATCTAGAGAATACATAAATAAAAACAGAAATACATTTAGAGAATAAACATTCACCACACATAAAAACACAGAAACCTCATATGCAGGGAAGACTTCTTTTGTATTATATATGAATGCTTTTGTACAAAAATGTTTTTACAAAGGTTGGACTGCAACAGAGTCTCAACTCTCTCTCTCATCTCTTGATCTATCTACTCGCTCATCAACTCATTCTAATGAATTTTGATTCAATGATATTTTTTTACAAAAGAGGGGCTCCTCGAGCTTTCCCTCCAACTACCTACTTGCATTGAATTGCATTCAATTGCAATCAATGGACATCTAGTCTGAACTAGGCCTAAATCTATCTACTTGTCAGCCATTAAAGGAGACTCCACATGAAACCTATAGAAAGGAACATGGCTCAGCTTCTTTGATACTTACAACATTTAATACATTTTATTAAATCGAAAACTTTAAATTTAGGTGCAGAATGAGAGGATTCATGCCTCTCTTTCCTTGGAAGTTGTTCCTCCAAGTGCACTGATGTGATGTCATGCTGGCACTAATGAGGTGGAGCAATGATCCTACATCATAATCCCACGCTGAAAAAAAAAANATCCATTTGGTCCACTGACTGTCTCCTCTTTTGCAGTCCACTCTGTTGTTGCATCTCCTCTTCATAAACTTCCAACCTGAACTATTAGAAACGTTTACTCTGCACTATTACCCTTTCCTCCAGGGCTTCCACTCCTTCACACAAATCAATGGGTAGATCAATTTGATATATCATGTTGCTTCTATCTCCTGTGGCACTAGTTTTCCACTCCACTGTAGGTCCAAATTCTATAGGCATGCTACTGAGCTTCTGCTTAGCCATCTTCCCTGACAGTTCTCCTTCTGTCATCTCCTCTACTTGTGCTGGTACAAGTCCAGCTTCATCCATCTTATCCTTAGGATGGAATTCCTCCTCATTATTCACAACTGCATCCCTCTGTAAGTCTTCTTATTTTTCTGTATTGCTCAACCAATCCTTCAACATCTTCAACTCTTTCTCTCACTGAGTGAGCATCTGATTTGAATGATCCTCTTCTTCTTTCATCTCTTGGGCATATGTTAATGTCTGCTCCTGCTCCTCCTTGACAGTCTCTGCTAGTTGTCTCTTCTCTCTTGCACCTTTAACATGTGCACTAGCCTCTATTGGGATGCTTAGAAGAAATATACTAATTCCTCCAATGATCAGAATGTATCTCTGATCCTCCTCCTCTATCAACACTACTTGTTGATTTGAGCTCTCCTATGAGTTCATGAGACCAGGGATGATTTTAAGGATGGAAATTTATTTTAAAATGTAGAAACCTTGGCGAATCTTACTAATCCTTCATATGCAAACTATAAATGTTTGGCAATATTTTTATAAAAATATTCAAATTTATAAGGACTTTATATAGTTTCTATAAAATTTTGGCGATTTTTAAGGTAAAATAATTTTATGCTATAGAATTTGAGCGAATCATTTTTATAATAGCAAATCTCTTTTTGGGAAAAACCATGGAAAATTATCCCATGAACAAAATTTATCCCATAAAATCATCCCTGCATGAGACTCTCAGTTAGTCTCACTTCCTCCTCCTTTCCCACCTAACAATCTGAGGTGTTACTGCTACCCTCCTAGCAGTCTATGAGATATTTGTCTGATATCATCTCATTGACCTCCTGGAAATATAAAAGTTCACTTCTACCCTCTTGGCAGTCTACGAGATCTCTGCTTGATCCCTCTCTATTTCACTCTTGGAAATATGAACCTTCATCACTGAGGTTCCTTCCAAACTCTAGTTCACAAATGGAAACCATCTCCTCCTCCGTGTCACTGAGGAGTTCAAATTTCCTCGGCCACCTCCTCAAATTTTGCTTCTGCCTTCTAGCAATCGGTTGTTGAATAGGACACTTTACGTTTCTCTTCAAGGGCCATTCAAACCTCCAAATTCCTTGTGCTTCCTACTACATCTTAAACATTAGCCTCTTGAGATATTTTCTCATCTCCCCGAGCTCTTTATCCATATTCTCTTTCCTCACCTGTTGGTGGCCTCCTTGAGATTTCTTCTTATGGCCTTTAGTAGCCATCTTTCACCTCTGCTTTCAAGAACACAATTGGTTCTTCTCCTTCATCCCACTTGACTATCTACTTCGCCTGCTATGAAGCTGAGAGAACTATTGGATTTATCCTACAACCCTTCTGGCTATCTTTTCACTGCTGTACACTTGAAAAAACTTTTAACAGACCACCACACCCTGCCTTCTCTTCTCCCTTGCCCGATGTCTACAAAAAAAAATCATCTCTAGTACCACTTCCTGGTATCAAACAAAACATTCCTCGCTCTCCTTCTATATGCAGAGAATATCAGGCTTTGATACCACTTGATGCATACCCCCTCCCTCACTCGAGGTCCACTCGACCTCCCAGTCTAGGATCGTGTTGGTTGTGGAGCCTGATTATCTTCCTGATTCAGAGGTCCTTGGTTTCAGCCATGTTGATACCCTATGAAGTATTTACACCCCGGAAGTATGTACACTCTTCCATGCGGGGGAGTGCAGAGGGGGGGTACCCCCTCTGTGGGGTCCGGGGGGGCTATCCCCCTGGCTGGGGGGTCTGGGGGCAAGCAGGTCCCCAGCGGGGGTTCGGGGGCGAAGCCCCCAAAGCAAAAATTGCCTTGTAAAATTATATTGTAATTTCATTGTAAATCTGGACTGTTCATTATAAGGTCGCAGATCTAACGGTAGAGATTATGTTAGGGTTTTTTTCCCTAGAGGGAA
>JASDQU010105298.1:72701-84015 GCA_032191745.1 Picea mariana
GCGGCACACATAGCCCACACTGGGTGAACCACGTAAATCTGTGTCTCTCTTGTATTGTGTATCTTCTGTGTTTTGTTTCCGCATTTGTTTTATTTTATTGCTCCACGGTCCTATTTTTTCTAACACTTTTCGCCTCCCCGCCTCTTATTAAAAACAAGCTCACATGGAAACCTGATAATGGAAAGCATATTAACATCTAGGATAGGTAAACCACTTCTCTCCCAAGATTGAACCTTGGTTCCCCGACAAGAGTGGATATTAGTCTAACAAAAAATCACTCTTTCAACATTTCTAGTTGGTGCAATACTTTTGGTCTTTGGATAGGATGGAACCTTGGGGAGACCCAAAAGAATATCAAGGTTTTGGCTGGGAGAATGATTTATTCTCTGTATTTCTTGGCTCTTGGGCACATGGAGGATCAAGATGAAAGAGGATGGGGAATTCAAGGGTTCTCTATCTGAAAAGGATATGAATCTTTCCTTCTCTAGTCTCCTCAAAGTCAATATCTTCAATTGGACACTGACACATGAAAAAATACTCATCACGAATGAACATACTATCAAAAGGGGATATCTGTGCCTTCAAGATGCACACTATGTAATGAAAATTGTGATTCCATTCAACACATGTTCTTGGAGTGCATGTTTGTTAAAGAAGTCTGGCAAGTAATCCTCCAGAAGCTCTTCCTCGAGGTATAGTGGCCCAACTTAGTTAATTCCCTCCTAGGTAATTAGAATAGGATATATCGGAGCACCTTTAGAGGAAATCATGTTTTAAAGTGCCTCTGGATGACTTTGCTAGCAGGTTTGGTTGGAAAAAAAAGAGTGTCTTCATGGATGAAAGCGTGAAAATCAAGAGGGTAGTTATTCAATCCCGAGCCCAAGTCACATAGTATTTCAAATCTTGTAGACTTAATATCTCCTCTCCTAAGAAATTTCACCCGCAAGAGAAGGAGTGGTTGGATAAGTTTAGTCTCCAAATCAAGGTTCAATCCTCCACTAGGTCATGATCACACTGACAAATTCATATCTCATCCTTTGATTTTCAGATGTGGCTAACAACTCAGAGTGCTCATATCCTTTGTTTCGATGGGGAATCCAAAGGAAACCCTGGGGTATTAGGTGCAAGAGAGATCATGTTTTTACCTCAGGAGGAACATAGAGGTTCGTTATGCTTGGAGCCTAGGAAGAACCACCAATAATAAAGCAGAAGAATACACCCTTCTCAAAGGAATCTTGTTGGACAAGGAAATGCAGATTGAGAAGTTCTTCATACTATGAAATTCACTGAAATAGTTTTGATGTCTAGTAAAATGATCCACACCAAAGGATGCTCAACTGAGTAATATCATAAGAAAAATTAGGCATGTTCTCATGTCGATCCCATAAGTCACATTCTTGCATACAGTTCCAGTAAACAATGGCCTAGCCAAAAACCAAGACAACTTAGCCACATTGGCAACAAAGGGACCTTAAGTGTTAATGGGAGGTATTCCAAACTCATTATTCTGTAATAAATGTGGATCACATAAGATGTCATGCAACTCATACAGTTGGTGCACTTGGACACAGTGCTAGACATCAGGTGACCAGATCACAACCCATTCCCACATGAGGTTTTAAGGATCCCTAGTCACTATGTACTTTTCACATTCCTTCTCCACGATCACAGTCGAATAATGCAAAGGATGTATAATATATGATTAGGATGAAGGTTATGATGCTCGTACATGAGGTTTTGTATGAGATGGTTGTTGCATTTGAAGGATTGTATGTTTAGCTTCATTCCCCATTGTTGATGAAAATGAATGGAAGTCCTCATACCAACATTTTTTAATCTTGTTGGGATAAGGAAAGATAGGAAAGATTATCGCCCTAGGTTTATATCCCTAAAATAAAATATCAATTAGTCCTCAAGTGATATGAACTTGGGACTAATGTTGTTATATGTGTAGGTGTTTTAACAAAGAAAATGATAAACATGCTTGGATGTAAAATTTATAACATATTTGAAAAATATGATCAAGAAAACAAATCTAAAACATCAATATACATCAATATACATCAAGTCCAAAAACAAGACTAAAACCATCGATGATTTTATTGATTCAATTCCAAATTACAGCCAAAAACTTTCTTTTCATACCCCTATGTGGGTAAGGACCAAAGTTAGAATTAGAAGTATAAGGTGGAATTTTACATCATACATAGACCACTAATGTCTTCTAAGAAAATACCAAGATTGAGAATAATGGATCAGCTAGACACAAAGGCATCATTGTATTGACTCTACAAAATAATTCTAATCAACACTAAGATCAAATTCAAAAATCAAACTACAATTTATAAACTATCAAAACAAATGATTGACCTTTTGAATAATTTAAAAAATATATGCTTCTTAGTCCTTCTTATTGCCACCTTCAGTAAAACCATGTTGTCAACAAGAAGATTTATCCCTTGTGTTTAATTTAGATCAAATCTCACTTCATAGAAAGAACACCTTATCCCATTTTTCCCCTCTCTACCTCCTATTTTGTTCCTCCATCAAGTCTTTATTTTATTCCTCAAAGGTAGTTTGATTGGTTTCAACCACCTTTAGTTAAGTGGTTAAATAACTTTTGATTACGTGGGACAAATTTTAATAAATAATTACAATAAAGGGTTTTAATAAATAATAACTAGTAGGTGGGGACCCCTATGTATATTTATTGTTTAATTTTCAATATCCCTTGTACCTCCATAAACTTAACATGCATGTCATATCATTAAATAAAAGCACATACAATATCCCCCAAATAAATAATCATGCCATAAACACACTTGTGACTCCCAAAATAATTTAATTATGCCCAAACATATATTAATGTTGCTATTAGCCAAAAAAATAAAAGTGTATATGTCTAGCAATCAACTAAAAGAAAGTATCCATCATAAAATAAACTTAAAAGTCATATTTTATGTGGGAGGTTGTCCTCCTCTTTCCACTATTATGAGATGATGTCACCTTCTATGTCTACAAGTCTACCTTAGTAGGATTTTTGTTCTCATTTATTGATGCATTAGGGTACATATCACCAAAGGTGATATTTCCTGCCTTCTAGGTACTGGAGTGAGAAGTAACATAATGGGAAGAATTTTTTGATGGATCAAAGCTAAGTGAGCATGCATGATTTTTTCCTTTTCTTGGTTCAATCTCTTGAGCTAAAGATTTATGGATTTTGGGTTGCTGATGTGACACTAGATGTGAGGCCATTGAGATAACAACTTGAAGTGGTTTCTTAGGAGGAGGTGGAGGTAATGGTAATGATGCAGTAGGCCAACCACTGAAATGAGATTGTGGATGATGAACTACTCCATTCCAGCCATCATTAGCCAAAATCTCAGGTTGCAAAGACACATGTGGTTCCATGGGAATGCCAACAATGTTGGGAAGAGGCTATAATGGACCTTTGAAAGGGGGTGGAGGAGGATGGAAGTATCCATAACCAGCTAGATTGAGAAGGCCAGATTGTAGGCATTAGTTAAACCCCTTAGAGCCTAGTTCAAAATGGACAGAAAATATAAGTCTTTTGTTTCTACCCCTCTTCCAATCAACTTGATGTCCTCTGTTCCAATTTCCTATGTTTCCTCCGTTAGATCTATTGTTGTGACGTCTGAAAAAGATCGTCTAGTTAATCATGAAGACTCAATTAATGTATGCATACATTAGCAGGTAAATCATAAAATATAATTTTGAATTTACCATACTTTAAAAGTGTCTTTGACTCAATTGGAGATCAAGAATGAAATCATCTAAGGAGGGGTGAGGGAAAAGAACCCATAATCAAACAATTTGCTCTGTCTTGAAACATTTTCATGCTACATACCACTTATTCTTCCACAAACTATTATTCATTTAAGAACATGGTATTTATAATGAAATTGGGAAGATGAATGGTTCTGTAATGAATACAATGTGATATTGAATGATAAGAAAGAAAGATACATTTTCATAAACATAACCTAATTAGTTTATCAATTTTCATCCCAAATCTTTGTACTTGTGCCCAACCAATCAACAATCAAGTTACATATGTCCTACCAATCCATTTGTTCTCTTCTTATTCCAAGTATCATTCAAAAATACTATTAATATGTCTACTATATTTTCTTCAAAAACCTTTAGTTTATTTATATAAAAAGGGGAAGAAAATGAATGAAAAAAAATGACTTTGGGAACAATTTATGTAAAGTGGAACTATGAAAGGAATTGATCCTGTAAATAAATAAAATAAATAATAGCCATTTCCAAACTTATTTCAGATTATCGTCTTTCAGACATTCATTATTTTCTTGTCATCTTAAACTTGTACTTGGATGATGAGCATATAATCTTGTAATTTCCCTCTTTTAATGAGACAGAGCTCTTGATTCAATTTTCAACTAAATGCATATAAAAACATTCATCAATGTATCTTTTAAATCCAGCCTCTAACCATGCATGCAACAACCTATATATATGCCAAACTGCCAGCAACCTTTCTATTTTATGCAACAAGGTGAAGGGAGATGGAATTTTAAATGATACATGTTTTTTTGGATTTCAAGCATAATGTATGGAAAATGAAATAATGAGAGATTTGGTATTGTACATGAGATAGAAAATATTTCGTATTCCTTCCAGACTTGTAATCTTGACCATAAACAAATAGTTCCAATTCCAATCCATATTTAACTTAATATCAATGTACCCATAAGTCATTGGATGAATACCAATGACAAAATTGTGTTACAATAGAACCACAATTTCAACAACTCGTTTGCAAAAAAAGTTTAGAAAGAAAACATGCAGTTTCAATATAACTCAGTAGATAAATCATCACATAATGATCTTTTCAATTGTCATGACTTTTGGTTTGACATACAAACTAGCAGCAAAAACTTACAACCTAACCAATATGCCATTATAAACTAATAACAACTAACAATAATGACTAAACTTATTAATTCTAATGTTTCGAAACCAATTTCCAATAGTATCATTATTCAAAGTGAGTGAGACTATCATCATCCCAATAATTTCGTGCATACATTTTTATGACCTCAACAATTATGTGTACAAACAATAACAAATAGGTCAAACACCCAGTTGCTTCAACAATATTTCCTTTTTCTCGAAATAAAACTCAAAGATTTTTAGTATGGCTCGAGTTCAAATCCCAGTGTGAAGGTTTCTATATATATATATATATATATATATATATATATATATATATATATATATATATATATATATATCACGGTTTGAAATTCCATTGCAAAAAATAAAATCCATCCATAATCTCACATACAATCTTTGTGACCCAATTATTTCAATGTGTATATGGAATCAATTAACAAGCATAAGTATTGAATCCAATGAGTCAATGATCAATTTAAAAATTATATAAAGTTTTTAGAAGGCTCGGGTTCGAAACCCATCAAATAAAGAAAATAATGTAAACTTACCTTATAACACCATTGTTTTAACATGCATAGTTAACATCCAAAACTCAAACCATTTCTTAAGATCAGACCAAGAATCAGTGTCATTAAAATTGTTGATTTCAATAACAGAGAACAAACAAGGGTCCAAATGTGGCTAGCAAAGGAAAAAGTTGGTTAGGTAATTATTTCATAGTGGAGGCGAAGTTGTATAAACTTCATACCAACATCATTTCCAATGGCTTGAGCTAGGGTTTTTGGATGTATCTTATCCAAATTATTTCCATTGATTATTTGCAGCAAATGCTTGAACTTAAACCCAAATAAACTAAATTCTTCCAATAGAGTCACAAACACACATGATTTATACATGAAAGATAAAACTTAGTTTTTTTCTTTTTACAGAGGTATTTAAGACACATTTTGAGATGGAAGAAAAGAAAGAGCACACCAGGAAACCAATTAACATAAAGCCACCTTTAATATTATTAGTTCAAAACAAACATACAATTTATGAAAAATGGGCTAGAATTTACATACCTTCTTAAACATTTCAAATACTTGTGAAAACCAGTGCAAACGATTATGAAATTGCTAGGATTCGAGCTCTGTAACCAAACTATTCCACAAAAGAAAAATTCCAAACAACTCGAATGAGTCAATGGAATATCAAAACCAAGGCACTACTGGTGTATTGAATGCACTAAGTCATTTCCATAACACACATGCAATAAACCCTATGTCAACTCAAACTTCCACTTTCCGAACAGACGATATAACAACTAATAAAAGCATACCAAATGAGCAGGGGACCACATGCCATGTCATCCGACACAAATTACATTTGAACGATCATCCAAATGATAGCTCGGGTCATAGGCCAAGGTTCAATCTCATAAAAATAACTCAAATAAAATATGTTGGTAATACCATAGCACAATCAATAACCATGAATTTTAACTCGTAACTCAAATATACCATATGCACTATGCATTTCAATACTTTTCACTTCATAACCATGCCACCTTTGCAACATAACTCACGAGAATCATGTATTGTGAGAAAAAAGCGTGCTACTACTATATAGTATGCAACATTTGTGTCACGAAATTCGAATACCCTTTGTCTAATCATTGGATGCAAAACATTATAATATAATTGAACCATTTTATAAGTGTGCACCGCAACACCCATGTTCTTGTAATGGGTTAATTTATTGCTATGGGAACCATTGTTACTTGTGGTATGCATCTAACAAAATAAAAGCATTCCTTGTGATAATAAGGTGTATGTGTTCAAATAACATAGTCGATATGTTATAAGTTTCATGAGCATAGTGTAAAGAGTTTTTTTTTACAACTTTCATGAGTAGGTCTTTTACCTTTCCATGTGCAACCAGATAGACAAACCTGATATTCAAGATGAGAAGATAAACACATCGATATTGTTATGAGTGGAAGTAGATTATCATAACTTTGAATTTTTGTAACAAGTTGACAATCATCCACATATTTAATCTTTAGGAATAATGAAAATAAACCACCATTTTCTTCTTCTCCTAGGGGTACCACCTACTAGTTGTATTCAAATAACAAAAAAAAATAATATACCTTGCAACTATTTGCAGACAATGTAACTAGTGGTGAATTTATGAGTCAACATCTAGAGACTCCACAAGGTAGTTAATTTTAAATTGGATAGAAATCTTGAATCTTTGGTTTTGCTTGAATCATATTTTGTTGAACAAAAATTGTCAAGATTTTCTGATATACTCTTGCAAAAATAATTGTATGAAGGGTAGAAAGGGGGAAAGGAGAAAAGGGACAGAGCTATGATCATCATGTTTTAGCTAAAGTTTTTAGATATAGGAAACCCCTACATAAGTAGTGTTGCATACCAAAAATAAAATCATTTGTCTCTGTTGTTCTTACTATTTCCATAACAGATTAGTCAAAATTTGCAGGCGACATGATCAAATAAGTGGCTCGAATTATCCATATTGACTCAAAATTTCAAAAGTAAAAACAAAAAATAAAACTGATGCAAAACCAAAATCAAAATTAGACTCTACAAACATAAAAGGAATAAATACAACTAAAAATGAATATATACACAAAGAATTATAAATTTAACCTATCAATTATCCTAGTTCGACATAATGTTTTAAGTGTGAACCATTTGTAGTGTATGAGAACAATCATTTGTCCAAATCTTTTAATAAGTAAGAAGTGTTACCAATGAACAAGGCAATTTTGCAAGGACCCAAAAAAAGATTTTGAAACTTGGAATGTTTTCCTTTATCAGCATGTACAAAATCCTAGAGCATCACTTTCTCATTGGTTTCAAAAATAGTTGATTTAGTTGTTTTTTCAAAATACTTCTTGACAGATTATTACCTTTTCCTTAGATTTTCTAGAGCATGATTCCTTTGCTCCTCTAAATCTAGAAAGGAATTTATTCTTTGAGAAATACATGTTTTGTTCAATTCTGCATACTATAATGCTAATCGAAGTGAATTAATCTCAAGTTCTACGAGCATAATAGTTCCTTGGACATATATGATTTGAAATGGATATGACCAGTACTAGACTTGGTAGTGGTTCAATATACCCAAAGTTCATATGTGAGTAGTGTGTGCCACTGATGGGGTTTATCACTTATAATCTTCCTTAAAATTTTGATCAAATTTTTATTGGTGGACTTAGCTTACACATTTCCTTGCAGATAATAGGTGGATGATGTAGAATGTTTTGCTCAAATTTTACTAAGAAATTGAGTGATTTTGCAGAAATAAAGTTGGTCCATTATCTATAATAATTTCTACAGGAAGACCAAAGTGATAGAAAATATTGGATTCTAGAAATGAAATCACATGTTCATCATGTGCATGCTTGAGTGGTACAACTTCATTCCACTTTGATGCAGGAGCATCTCTCCATGCAGCCAGCTAGCCACGTCAGCGCGCACCCATTCAAGGCTGAAAGGGAGGTGTAGCCTCATTTTTGAATTTGAATTCAATGTAAATTAATGCCTTAGGCTGGTGAGCCATGAATGCCATGCCTTTGCGCAGGTTGTAGATAAGATAGGCATTTATTATAGTTTGGCTGAGATCTAGTTCTGGATAGCAGACTAAACAGCCCATTTATTTTAATTGATTGTAAATTAATTAGAGTAGGTAAATCCTGGAGGGAAGCGCTAAGAGCACCTCAGGTAAAAGAGATAGAAAGATCTCATTTTGAGAGAGAAGAGGTACATGTAGATAGAATGCATGTAGAGCTGAGGAGAGCTCGGGAACACCTTGTAAAATATACAGGCATTTGCCATTATTAATACAGAGCAGTTTTTCCTGCATTTTCTGTCATTATATGCATGTCTGTGTATGTGTTCATTTTATGTTGTATTTGTGTACTGTGATTATGCCACGTTAGAGAGTGTGTTTGACTTTAGGTTTGAGAGGTATTTGAGGTTTCATGCCATGAGGGCGTGACAGAGTATTGAGACTCTGAATACCAGTGCACTGAGGAGGCACTTCTGAACTCGAAGGAGTCAGACAAAGACGGGCTGAGGGCACCAGCCTTGAAGTCAACCATTCATACAGAAGGAGGACTTTTGGGGTTATTGAACACCTCAATAGTCAAGGCAGTGTAGCTGAGACACTGTTGTGGACATAACCTCTACTGGGAGTTTTGTGGGAGCTCTACCAAGGGGGGTATCGAGCGTGTGTACAGAAGTGCACAGAGGAAAGAGCTCTGATGTGAGTTCAGAAAGACCAGAATTCTATGAGGATTCTGAGGGGCTCCTTCAGGAGGACGTTGAGCGAAGGGTGCAAGGGCACAGGAGAAAGTATATCTGTTGGGTGTTCTGTGGCAGGGATGCTCCGCCAGGAGAGCGTTGAGAGGGTGCACAGATAGCCCAGGAGGAAAGGACTCTTTGAGTTCTATCATCTGAAGGAAGAATCCACTGAGGGAGTTTTCATTGGGTTACTGAATACCCAAAAGACTCAGCGAGGAGGTCGTTTGAGCTAAAGGATAGCTGAAGGCGTCCATATTCTCCATTGAGGCAGAAGAAAGAACAAATTCCCCAAGGGGTCTGAGTATTTACGCAAGCTCAGGAGAGGCAGCACCGTGGTTGCTGGAGCACGAGAGCCTCGAGGGCATTGTATTCTCCATATGCAAGAGAAAGAGAAAAAGAACCGAGTTTCTGTAGAGGTCGAAGCTACAGGACGGAAGCTCAGGAAGGGCAGCGCTTTTACGCGTATCAACGAGACTCTCGTTGAGGGTTTGCAGGGAAGAAGAAACACACAAGAGTCCTGAAGATCCAACACTTGGAGAGTGATTGGAAGCTAAGCGCAAGGGGTGCGCCAACTCTCAGTTGAAGGAGTGGGAGAAACCAAGCTCAGGAGGGATAGTTCCGTTATGAACATTGCGGGAACAGACCCAGGTGAGATTCGAACTAAGAGAGCTTTGGAGTGGAGCAAATCCTCAGAGAGGAAAATCAACGGTCGAGATTCGCAGAGTAGAATTGCGAAGTCCCGCTAACCGTTCGATCATGGAGAAGTTGCGCGAGAGTTAACTCTTAGGCGCAGAAGGGAACCGACCATCGGATATCGGCATATCGGGCTTCGGTATTTGATGAGGTGAGAGGTTCGTGCTCGTTGAAATCGCGAGTAGCGATTTCCCGAAATTACGGGGGCCGTTGATTTCCAGGGGGACGCGTGTCAAGAGATCCCATCATATCGGGATTTCGGGGTTCGGCGTTTGGCAATGCAAGAGTTTCATGCACGTCGAAATCGCAAGTTGTGATTCCCCGAATTGATTAGAGCCGTCGATCGTCAGGAGGACAGGTGGCGCGCGATCCCGAGAAGTCGGACTTCGGGGTTTCGGCGTTCGGCGTTTCAGGGTTTTCGACTACAAGAGTTTTGAACTCGTTGAAATCGCGAATAGCGATTTCCCGATTCAACGAGAGCCGTTGATCGGAGTAGGGACAGGTGGCACGAATCCGGGGAATCGGGGTTTCGGCATTCAGGATTTCCAAATGCAAGGAGTTTGAGGCCGTTGAAATCGCGATCCCGCGATTCCCGATCACACGAGCGAAGGAGTGACGTAGCTGAGTGGGACCCCCAGAGTAGGCAGAGGACAGGTGTCATCGGAGATCATGGTTTCGGCATTCGGGGGATGGCGAGGTGAGAGTTTTATGCCCCGTGAAATCGCGAGTCGCGATTTCTCGAATTAACGGGAGCTGTCGATCATCGGAGGGACACGTGGCGTTGAGTCAGGATTCGGGGTTCGGAGATTTGAAAGTCGAGAGAATTACAACCTCGTATCGGCCGATTTCCCGATAGGGAAAATCCCGACGCGCCGAAGCGTTGACCCTTGACCTCGGGGATCGGGGTTTTGTTTTGCATGTGAATGGTGATCACATGAACCGCGAATTCCCGAGTCGCAATATCCCAATTTCCGAAGGGGAGATCTCCGAAGGAGGATACTGTGGGTAACTCCCGAGGGGAGTTGGAAGAGCTTGGACTCTTAGGGCCTGTGAGACAAAGAAGGTCCTGGTGTGAGCAAGGTGGAACCGTGAGGGTTCTGGCCCGTTGCGTCAAAGTGGTATCAGAGCGGGATTTCATCTGTATATTGCAGGTGAAGGAAGACAGAGCGCTGGAGGACTCTGTGAGGACTGCTTGTAGGTAGACAACAGCCCATAGACAGCCAGCAGGACTGTAGGAGGATGAAGCTGAGCACTCAGGATTGCTGGAGTGACAGCAGCAAATCTGTCGAAGGGACAGATAGACACAGCAAAATGGCTACTGAAGGCCATAGGAAGAAAAGCAAGGCAGAAAAGCTTGCAGAGGA
>JASDQU010105298.1:137409-155676 GCA_032191745.1 Picea mariana
GTATAAGTCAAAAGACAGTAAGGGTAAGGGAAAATGTTGGTTCTGTGGAAAATATGGGCATCTCAAGAAGGATTGCTGGAAAAGACAACAAGCATCCAAAGAGGACTCCAAAATAGAGGTCAATTCAGCTGCAAAAACTTCAAGTTCAGGTATGGTTGATGGAGTTTTATCTGTCTATTGTGTCTCACCACCTGTGTTCACATAGAAGTTGTAGGGCGGTGATGGTTGAGTCACTGTGAAATAGAATAAATAAATAAATAAATAAAACTTGTATTTACTCTGGAGTTGTAAAAAATTATTGATTTCATGTAAATGGGCATACGTCTGTAAGACCTGGATAGGAGTGTGTACCCCTGGTTTTTTAGGTCACCTATGGAAAGTATAAACATATATTTAGGTAGATTGAATATGTGGGGGGGAATGTGTGTTGGGTTAACCTTGAATCAGTGAAAGAGTTAATGAGTTAAATTTGTTTTTTAGGTCAAAGCACGTGTTTTTTCCGGTTCCATGGTTTTTGGGTAGCCTGTGGTATTGTGTCCATGGATTACATGTAATGAAGCTTATAAAAGGCTTGGTGAACTTCATTGTAAATGGGTCTGGAGGTAAGTGGTGAAGGCTTACTTGCCTGGCTTGGACGAATTTGGTCAAGAGAATGTTTGTGTTAAGGTGGAGCACTGAGACTCCAGTGTAAAGTCCCTGAAGGTGAGCGACAAAGGTTCACTTGGGTTGGTTTTGTAGGATTTGGTCAAAGTTGTTCGAATGCAAAGTTCGAGGTGGAACAGTGTGTCCAGTCTAGAAAGGTGGGTCTGTAGAAAGGTTGATGTTCTGGAAGGTCAATCAAGTGTTTGAGAATATATGATGAAGGTAAGTTCATATCCATGGAACTTGGAAAGTATTGCAAGGAAGATGGGATTGAATATGCATGTTCAGTAATGCCAAGTTACACCAATAGTTGTGGACAAAATAAGTTGTGTTATCTAGTAACTCGGTCACCATCGGTTGCAAAATACTGAAAGATTTTGGATGAGTTATGAACATGTCATCTGGTAATTACTCAAATGTGAAATTATCCAGTTGTGATGCTTATGTTTTTTATCAACATTCTATGTAGGACCCAGATCAAACAGGTAGATATTTGATATGGTGATGATGTTAAGGGATGTAGACTATGGGATCCTACTACCCACATAATCATCATGGACAAAGATGTAATGTTTGATGAATCTCCATTTATAAAATAAAACATTGTAAAATATGAAAGGTTCAAAGCATGACTGGTAGTAGAAGGGTTTTTGGAAGGTATTGATTTCCATGAAAGTTTCTCAGCAGTTGTTAAAGCTAGTTTCTATTCATGTTGTGTTAGTACAACTAGATGTTAAAATTGTTTTACATGGAGTTCTTTGGATAAGGGGATGTATTTGGAAAAACTAGAATGGTTAGTTCAAAATCGCAATAGAAGATTTAGTTGGAAACTCAAGAATCATTGTATGACTTGAAGCATACCAGAAAAAAGGTACAAGATGTTTGATTCCTTCATGGCGAGCTATATTTTACAAGAAGTGAGTATAACCATTGTGTTTATGGTATATTTATTATCTTGGTGTTAAATATTATGCTTGTAGTAAGCACAAGCATGTGTGAGATCAACATGTTGGCTCAATTGGTTAGGAAATTTGTTATGAAGGATCTGGGAGCAGCAAAACAAATCTTGGGCATGGAAATACACAAAGACAGGAAGGATGGTAAGCTTGGTTATTACAACATAAGTATGTGGTGAAGATACTCAGGAAATTCAGTATGAATAATGTGAAACCGGTAAAATCCCACTGGCTTTCCATTGTAAGTTTTCTCCAGGTTTATTTCCTAACTAATGAAGAAGAAAATGTTTATATGTCTCAATTATTATATGCTAACAAGAAGTTTGATGATTGCGATGGGAGATGGTCATCATTTCACATGCAGTTGGTCTTGTCAGTAGACACATGGAAAAACTAGGTGAAGAGCATGGAAATGGGTGCTTCAAACACAAAAACACAATATCACCTATAGTGGTTGCAGTGATTTAGTTTGTGGTTATGATTCATGAGATTTGGACAAGAGGAGACCTACCTCAGGTTATGCCTTGCAAGAATGCAATGATCTATCGGGTAAGTTTGGACATGTACAAGATGTGGTGTTCTGTGGTGGTCAAAGTGTTGTGCATTTGACTAACATTCCAGCATATCAAAATGGGACAAGTGCATCGGTTTATAATACATGTTACTGAAGGAGGCATAATGATCCATACTGAAGTTAATTGTGCAGGTATGTTCACATAACAATATTTTTAGAGAAGTTGTGGAGATGTGATGGTGTTTGGCTTCTCTTGGCTTGCAGAAAAGGTTACGAATTAATTCAGTGATGATATATTAGGTAAATTGTTTTCAAGGTAGAGATTGTTGAAAGCGTGCCAACCAATTCCCCATGTAGTAGCATGCACATGCACATCAGTTAAGTTTAGATTGTGCATGCATGCACACTACAATGAACAAATTGTGTAACTATGTGATCTATTTATGGTCAGTTTGTGTAATTGTTTGATAGATGTTATATATATGAGCATACCCATAGAGGTGAGGCCACACTACAGTGTGAGAGCAGGATGAAATACTTTGGAGTGCAGTGTGTGCATGGTGAGGAGAGGATGGTTGTATACCAGTGTTGGCTATTGTAATTCTCCCTTGAATAATAACAATATTGATTATCATTGCCCCATGATTTTTTCCCATATTGAGTTTCCACATAAATCATTGTATCAATTGGGAGATTGTTGTTCTCATTTTAATATTGGCTTATTTTCTTTTCTATTAGAATCTTGTTACGTTTATGCTTTCCTTTCCTAATAATTATAAATTTTCACTCATCATTTCATCATTTCATCCCAAATGAGCATCCAAAACCACAAAAATTAACCAATCCTCGCTAAGCTTTTCTTTTTGAAACAGTTGCTATGAACTGATACCTCACTGTTATAAGTGGTGCTACTATACCTTTTTACAAAGATACTTAGTAGGAACAATTCAAGGACATGCATACCATTCTACATGTTTTCCATGGTATCAAGTCACTCCATAAAACAAAAACCCTCTTCATTCAATTTTGTTTTCCACATGATAAATTTCACTTGATTTCCATGGAGAAATGACTTACTTAACAAGCATGAACAATGCATAATTATCACATACATGCTCAATAATACAACATTGATTTCTAATCAAATATTTAACTATAACATTGATTACTAATCAAATATTTAACCACAAGCATGACTCAATTTTCTCATCAATCTCATCGAAAGTGGAGTTATGAATGCTTATATGTAATTAAAGCAAGTCCACCAAAAAACTTATTAAGTAAGAAGACATTCACTATTAAACTATAGGAATCAATTGGAAAATTACTCCAAAGAAAACACCAATTGAAAGGTTTTTGTTGAATCACTTCTCTCTTCTCCATCAAATATTTCTAATAGAATAAAAATGGTGCACCCATAATTAAATTTCAATATATATATATATATATATATATATATATATATATAGATATTAATATTAATATTAATATTAGTCCATGGGTGAACTTTTAAGTAAAAACATTGTGAATGGTGCCTAGCAATGCAGGGATTAGTTTACATATTTTGTATTTTAAGTTCAATATTTAAATACTATTACAAATGGTAATATAGTAGAATATTATAAATGGTTATATAATATAGATTGTTTATTTTAAAAATATGTGTGCGATTGTATTATATTGTAATTTTTTATCATGCAAGTTTATTTCCTTACTTCTCATATTTATGAAAATAAATGAAAAATGAAAATGAAAGAACAAGTAAATGAACACACTACCCACATAAATGAATACAAAATGTATCTCGAGAAACCTAAAATGGAAGAAAACCTAGGTAGAAGGTGAGGTCTGTGCTTTTCTCTCTTTTATTCAGTTATTCAATGCAATTAAAAATAAAGGGGCACTCGCTATGGAGTTTCCTATGGCATTTTGGATTGAATGGATACCGCTATCTCTCTTCCTCCTAATATGTTGTTGTCTCAAATCCCCCTCCTAGATGTTCTACTCGACTATGGAAGAATTAAAATGCTAAATAATGGAACACTTTCTCCTCCCAATGGCCTAGTATTTAACATAGTTTTATAGTTTTTTAGGGTTAGGGTTTTTTCATGCCTCAACCCTCAAATAGTGTTATGGTTTGGAGCTTCTAGAATATTCTTCAAATTCCACGCATGGCTAGCCCCACATGTGTGAGTAATGGGGATAACGTGGCATCCACTTGGTACCATAGTGGTCAATAAGGTAGGTCAACTTGCGGGAGGCATAACTTCCACATACAAGCTTTAACTGAGGTGATTTTCACACTATTGGAAATGTCTCAATGTGTAGAATAGAGTCAATGGGATGAGATCTAAGATTCTGAAGTTTTCACAACAAAAAATATCATTTGATTCCTCTAAATGGCTCTAGAAGATTCAAGACCCCAAATTTCCATATTGGGACTAACCCTAAAATGGGCCTTGTAAGGAAATTCCTCCAATTTTTTCACCCATAATGTACCAATATAGATGTGATATGGATTGTATTGAGAATTAAATGAGATATCAATGAAAATAGCATAGAACATATAAATACAATGAAACCAATATTCTATTAATGAATGGAATACAAAAGACTGTAAAATGCAAAGCACACAAACTAGCTAGAATGGTGGTAGTTTATCCCTGAAGAGACAAATGTGTCGGATACACTCATTCACAAGAATATGATTACAAAGAGGCCGAAAAGGCCTTTTAACATAAAGAATTAATGAGAAAACCCTAAACATCCAAAGTCATAATCCTAGAAGATGAAATGCCAAAAGGTTTGTGGGCCTCGACATGGTTAGTTGATATGTCAACTTCCCAGCGGTGTAACTTTTGCATACAATATTTGCTTAGAGTGATCAAAACCTCGTTGAAAAGGTCTAGCCGACAAGTAAAAATTTCAAAGAACCTGGTACATTCCTTTGTTTATATAATGGGCATTGTCACACCAAAAAAACATCATTTAGGGCCTCAAAATGACACCCGGGCCTGGAAAAATGTAGAAAAAATTCCAATATGTGAAACGATTCTGAATTAGTGGAATAGGTGGGTGGTCACCAGTATCCACCTGGATCATTCCTAACCCCTTAGGAAGCAATGTTCCCGATTGCATCAAGTTCCTCCTATTAGATGGGGAAATTTTTTCTTTATCTGACTCTCGGTGAGACACTTTCCTTGGTGAAGAAGTTTCCCTGCTTTAATGACCTGATAGAGTTTGATGTTCTGTTGGAGAGTTCCCTTCATCTTGGTGTCCATGATCCGATTAATTTTCTCCTTCTCAATGTATTTAGGATTGATTTATTTAGGGGCCAAGTGCTCGACCACATCCAAAGTGTCCAAGAGAGGTGGAAAATATGGTCAAAGAAGTTCCACATTAAATATGGGGTGGAAGCAAAGGAAAGGGGGAATACTTAATTCAAAAGCATTATCACCCACATCCTTTGTGATGGTATAAGTCTCGTATCATAGTGGGAAGAGCTTCCAATGGGTTCCTATGAGGTACTCTTTCTACAATGCAACCATACCTTATCTCCCACCTAAAACTTGTGTGGTACTTGATGTTGAGCATGGTGTTCCTTGTACTTGGAATTGGATTTCTAAAAATTATCTTGAACTTGTTGTTGGATTCTTTCAAAAAAAATTTCTTCTCGATCAAACTCGTTCTTATCATGTGAGGAATCTTCATGTGCAAGTACAATGGGAAGAGCTACATGAATGGGGGCCAATGCTTGGAACCCCAAGCACACCTGAAAAGGGTTGTGGACAATAGAGATGTGGAGGGATTTTTTGAAGCTATGTTGAACATAACGAAGGCTCTCATACCATTTGTGTGGATGTTTGGAATTGTACATCCTCAGGATTTGAACAATCATCATGTTGACTACCTCTGTTTTTCCATTATTTTGTGGGTGGAAGGCAGTCGATTTGGTCATCTTGGTGTTCATCATTGACCATATGATGGACCAAAATGTACTCAAGAACCTAGTGTATTGATTTGAAATAATGGTTCGTGGGAGACAAAAATGAACCCAAAAAAGATAAAAGAAGAGCTTAGCAGTGGCCTTGGTTGTGATACTCTTCTTGCAGGTTGTCAAAACTACCATCTTAGAGAATCAATCAGTGACCATGAAGACACATTCATTACCATGATTGTTTGAAGGTAGATCAGGCATGTAATCCATGGATATGGACTCCCAAGGCCTATCAAGAATATTTAGAGGGGTGTATATCCCTTGTTTCTTAATGGTGATTTTTTCAATGAGGCAGGAAATGCAAGATATGATATACCTTTTGACATATTGTCAAAGCTTTTTCCAATAAAAACAATTTTGCAGTATTGCCATTGTTTTTTCCATGCCAAAGTGTATTGGCACCTGATTTTAATGAGCTTCCCAAATTATCTTTACACACTCACTTGAAGGAATACAAAGATGGATCAGATGGCATAGTAGTCCACCCCGTAGATGAAAGTATGGAACTAGTTTTCATATGCTCAATGTCTAATAGGTAGAAGTAACACCAGAGTTACTATTGTATAATTGTGGCCACCTGAAGGTCTTATGCCAATAGGAGTTAAGAACTAAGGTTAGCACCACAATTGGGGGTCAACTAAGACATTCTGCAACATGGTTGGTTATTCCCTTCTTTTACTTGATGTTCAACTGAATTTTTTGCAGGTACGTGGACCACTTATAATGGAAATAATTCTATAACTTTCATTGTGTCTCCATGAATTGTAGAGGCTTATGATCAGTGTGGGTGATCATTTCCTTTCCTAGAATGTAATGCTTCCACAGTCGACATGCCTACACAATTATGTACATATATTTGTCACATGTTGGGTATATATGAACAACATCAGATAGTGTTTCACTATGATAGGACACTATATTCACATGTTGAGTGAGGACTACATGGATATAATAATATGAAGTATCTGTCTCAATATCAAATGGTTGTTATAGTTATAACATAATACGGATTGGTGTTGAGTAGAGGTGGAGTTTCAAATCCTCAAATTATTTCTCTTGTGACATAGCCGAAAGAAAATTGGCCTTGGTTCCACCCTTGGTTACCTGGATTAGGGCCCAAGTGATATGAGAGAACCCCAACACAAACCTGTGGTAGAAGTTGGCGATGCCCAAGAAGCTACCGAGCTTGTTCACTGTATTTAGAATTGAACAATAGAGAATGAATTGGATCTTGGTTGGATCCACATCATACACGTTGCTCATGCACGATGTATACCAGATATTGAATTATGTCCATGTCTAAGGAACACTTCTCTAAATTGGCATATAACTTGTGTTGTTGTAGGGTGCACAAGACCCATTGAATGTGATTCAGATGTTCCTCCCAGTTTTTTCTAAACATAAGGATGCCATCCAAATGTATGACCACAAAGGATTTTGTGAATGGATGCAATATAGCATCCATCATCCATATGAATGTGGCCAGGGAATTAGTCAAGCCAAAAGGCATGACCAACCACTTGAAGATACCTTCTTTAGACTTCAATTATGTCTTCCATACATCAATTTTTTTAATCGACACCTTGTGGTAGGCTGAATTCAAATCAATCTTACAAAACAAATTGGTGCCCTTGAATTGACCTAGAAGATCATCAATCTGGGGTATTGAGTACCAGTTCTTGAGTATGATATTCTTCAAGGATATGTAATCAATACAAAGTATCCATGTCCAATACTTCTTCTATACCAAAAAAAATAGGCTCCCACAAGGTGAGTATCTTAGTCTAAAATGACCATTTAGAATTAGCTCTTGGATCTAGTGTTTGATTTCTACATTCTCCATGATAGAGCACCTATATATAGGGTCGTTAGGTAGAGGATCACTGAGTGTCAAATCAATTGATTACTTTAATTGATAGTGAAAGGGAATCCCAATAGGTGAGGAACATATTTCTTTATGTTCTTATACTATCTTATCCACCTACTTTTGTTGTGTAGAGAGATCTCATGTAGAGGTTTTGGCAGTTTTAGTGATATTCCATACACCTTTCGACTGGACCATAAAATGGAAACATATCCTAATTTGAGATATCACCTTTCTACATTTCTTTCTCAAAGATCAAAGAGACTGAATTATTTGGGACTACCTCTAATACCATATATAATTGACCCCCTAAAGTAATATTGACACTGCAAGGCCTAGATTAATAAACAACATGACACTTCTACATATATGGTTGTCCTAAAATAACATCACAAACTTAAATTTTGGAAACATCACACAATACATCATCTTTGAAGGGCTTGATCCCATAGTGCAAACGACATTGTTGGATGATGCAGATGTCACATTCATGGTTGAGCCAATGGATGGTGTATGGATGAGGGTGCAATGTTGTTGTTAGGTTCAACCTCTTTATGACCTGTTGACCGGGAAGAATTACCCAACAACAGTAAGGGGTACTCCCCGATACACAATTCCAATTAGAATTTTCATTGTTTGGTTCAGGAGACCCATCCAGATTATATCTCGGCTTCCATTAATGGTTATGAGGGTGAAGATGGATGGTTATGAAATGTAAATATGTAGATGAATACTATGTATGAAAATAAAACTAATATACTTCTATTTTATTCTATCCTATCCTAGCTAGGAGAAATCCATCATGACCAAATGAGTTGTAATGAAACTAAACTCTGCTAAAAGGAATTCACTCAGATAGTTGTAATGAAGGTGCGAAGTTAGAAACACATGCATGAAAAATATATAATCAGAAAATTATAAACTATATTTTCCACATAATTCACAACTCATATGCACAAGACATATAAAAGATAAAGAGGAATAACAAAACTACAAAAGTGATATAAATTGTGTTGGATTAGTCTATAAGAAAACATATCCTTACATCCCATATAAAATCATACATTTCGCTTGAAATAGGTCACAACAAAACAACAACACATGCAAGTTCTTCTCTCTTTCATAAAACCGGTCCTGAGGACTTCTCAATATTCACTAACCAAGTATTTTCTCTAAAAATATTTCTAGAGTGTATACAAAGCTTGAAGAGCCCCTGCAAAGTGGATCTCTTCCTATATTTTTACATTTTTTTTTAACTCACTTGTGACTTATTTGATTCCATCTAAAGAAACTATTACAAAAATTGTTCATCTTCCCTCTACTTCATGACATGTGCACAAAGTAAAGACAAACTTGGAATTAGTTCAGCAAATAAAAAATATACTATAGGTAATATCAATTTTGGGTTTTTTATTTCGTCTTATTCATGAAATCTTGTCTCGGAGGTATATTGTCCAAATTTCCAATTGACCGTATATAGATATGAGCCTACAATATACCATCTCTTCCTAGGTAGCTATATGCATGGCTATGGTGTCATCGAGGTTCTGCATATCCTTTGATAATGTACCCATGATTGCCTAAACCATAGTATGGACTTTGGTTGGTTGAATAAGTTGTTTCTCTATTAAGTCAGTTATTACTTTGGTGGCTTCTAATCTATGGTTTTTGTTGTCCTGTATATTATCGACTAGTTCCTCCATTGTGAAGTTATTTCCAAGCTATTCTAACTGGGGGAGTCAACATATCTTCATTAATTCTTGCACTTCCTTGTGCAAGAATAAAAATATCACCATTAATTCAGTGGTTTCTCTGTCTTCCCTTTGTCCAACTTTCTAGAAACTTTATAATGAATAGAGATATATTTTTCTTTCCCTTCCTGAGGGATGATAGATTTCTACTTGTGCATCCAGCTTTTCTGCTATACATGTGTCAACATTGTTCATTCCTTATAAGATAATGTTGAATTGCATGAGTTTAGTTTGCACTCTGTTGTGTTGATCTATGATGGTGGCAACCATATCCTAGAACATGGTTAGGTGAGCGTACATATCAATTATATCTTCCTCTATCTCTGTTCTAACCTTTTTTCGTACTTGACTTAAATATTTGAATGCTTCCCTTATTGATCTTTACCTGAAGAAGCTTCACCTCTAGCTCCCTGAATCTTTCTTATTTCTCCAGATTTTGTTGGTGTAGTTTGTGGAAATTATCTTATGTGGAATTCATGAACGAAGATCTAGTGGAATCTATGACAACTAGGTCTTCACTAACATTTTCTATTATGGGGGTTTGCGTGAGAACTGAGATTGAATTTTCCCCAGTTACTAGTACTTTTTTCACCTGTTCTTGCACAATTTTTCCCGATAATTTGTCGTAGGTGAATTTATTTAGGTTGGGTACCTCACTAGTTTAGAATGGGGTACAAAGTCCTAAACCTAACCTATTGAATGGTGTATATCCATTGGTACCTGTTTTTGATATCTATGGGATATTGATGTCCATCACTTGAGCATCGCCATTTCTTGTTTCAACATCCTTCTTTTGTTCCTCTTCTTCAATTGCTTTGTCGATTTCTTCCTTAGTTGTTTTTTCTGCTGCATCCACAGTTTTCTTCTCGATAACTTATTTTTGTTTGGCTTCCTTCTATGTAGTTTCCTTTGATTTTTCTTCTACAACAACTGTTGTTGCATCGTATTTGTCTTTGGATTTTTCTTTCTCTACAAATTTTCTCTTTGTTTAAGCCAAATAATGATTTTTCTTGTGTACCTTTTCCTTTTTTCTCCTCTTCTTGTATACTATGGTTTCTTCTTCCTCAGTAGATCCCGACTACATAGATATGGTTCCAAGGGATCCTTTTTCTTCTACCTCTTCTTCCTTCTTCTTTCTTGATTATTTAATTGCTCTTTATTCATATTCAATCCTCCCTATGGGATTTCCTCGCCTCTTAAAGATGAATTCGTCATAATTTATTTCATTATAATGTATCTCCTCTTCATCCCAAACCTCTAAGGTATACTCCCAAGGTACGCCTATCTTGTTGAAATTCTCTTTGATGACCTTCTTAGCGTCATGCCTTCTGAACCTCTCTTCTATGAAGTGGTAGAATATCAGTATATCCACTTCTTCCTGATCCTGGTTTGTGTTAGAAAATAAGTAAGTGTCGATGTATAGTAGGAGTAGTGGCCATATTGATTTCTTATCTATGTAAAGCATTCCCCCAACTCCATTGATCACCATTTGATAAGTACTTCCTGGAGTACTATCTTGTTTGGTACACAATGAGGAAGAAGATGAGGGTATTTCATGGCACCATACACCTCGATATAAGTTTCATGTCCCATCAAATACCAATATTTGACCCTGTTGATGACATATATTTCTTTTTCAGTCATACACAGAGTTGTTGTGCAAAAGATGAACTCGTATAATGGGGCGAGGAAGTGCTCATGGATTTTGTAGTATTTTTTTTTGTACTTGTGCTCCTAGAACAATTTGCAATATATGTGAATGGTTATTTCTACTGGTTTCCATGCCCAACCTATATTTGGGTATTTTTTGGAAATGCACATGATGTCTATGAGGTATGATGACATGTGGAATCTCGAGAAGGTCTCGGGCTGGGATCCTACAAGTGTTGTGATGGCTTCCACGAGGTTATTGATAGAACATCATCCCAGTTGAATGATAATCCTTTGTCTATGTAGTAGTAGATCGGTGACATATATGATAGGGGGAATTTGAAGGCATATTGTTATAGCCTGCATAACATGGCCACCATGTATTGACAAGGTTTTCTGAGGGAGGGGGTGGGATATCCACTTGTGGGTCTGAGTTTGAACTACTTATCTATTTTTTACCAGATTTGGCACAGGTCTTTGGTTGTATTCTTGAATTCACCAAGAAGTTATTTATCCAACTTCTTGGTCCCCTTCTCCAAATGATAGAATTTGGCTAAGTCTTTGGGATGGAATGACACTATAGGTTCTCCTCTAGAATTGAAAATGTACATATTCCCCAAATACACATGCTTTAGTATCCATCTGATGGAATCAATGCATGGGAATACAATAGCATGGGTTTCTACCATATGAATTCTAGATTTAATCATGTTCTTAAAGATTATAAGATCATCATGGTCTTCTATGTCAATGGCGAATTTTTACTTTTTCAACATTTGATAGACGTCGCCCCATCTGAGTGCATCCTCCACTTTTTATAGGAATCTGGAGGTATCATTGTAAACTACCCCAACAATGTCTATATAATATTCGATCTGATGACCACTATCAAAGGCCTCGGTGGATGGTGCTTTGCTAGTTGAATTATTCCTTGGAGACATGTCTAAATATGCGAAGTAAAGATGGAATTGGTGAAAAGAAAAATCTACAACTGATACATCAATATCTAACAAAAATTTGTGTAAAAATATCATATGTAATACTAGAGGATTCACTTGATCTAATGTTGGGTGGAAGTTTTTCATTTGAATATGAAATTATAATAGTAGGAAACGTTTAATTATTGGAGAGATTCAGAGAAAAAACCACCTTAAAAAAGGGTTCAAAAATTTGAGATCGGAGCAGTTCTTACAAATTTCTCTGATGTCTATCAGAGGAGTTAGTACAAAGTGATGTAGACCCCCTCCCTCACCTGGGCTTCACTTGATCTCCTGGTCTACGATAGTTCAAATAGGGAGTTGAATTATCTCTTTGGGCTCTATTGAGCCCCCATTATCAGACACAGGTCCTTAATCTCCTAAGACACATGTTCCTCAAAACTCGCAGGCTCTTACTAAGCCCTTTCTCCTTTGAAATAGTTTCGGTCGCCTAACCCTCTTCCTCAGGATGACTCCTCATATGAACAAAGATTGTGACCAAGTGCTAGTCAATAGCACACTATTTCGTCTCTTCGACGATTTTTCTAAGCCCCTTTTCTTTTAAAATTGAATTTGGCCTTCAACCCATTTTCTCAGGCCAACTCATCAATTAACCAAGGGTCGTGACCAGGATTTAACCCAAAGGGAGCTACTTGGGAGCTCGGGCTTCGATGATCTCTGAACACATCCAACATGTACAACTTTCGCAAAGTGTCGATAGCCGAAAAAAGAATATCAAACAACTCTGGTACTCCCGAGATCAACGACTCCTACACCTCTTTCATGCCTCAGGATTCAACGATTTTGTCTCGACGCTTCTCCACAAACTTCCACAATCGGTTAATCGACGAACCTGCCCAAATTTTAGATCGAAGGCTCTTCGGCCTCGATAAATCAATGGTTCATATCTCTCCTATTGACCTTTGGTGATTTCCTTTGGTCATACACACATACAAGATTTCAAATCTCCCGACGCGAAAACACCGAAATGCCTCTCCTTCCTCCACGTGTCCCCTCCTAGATCGATGACTAAGATGCCTTCCGGAGTTCAGGATTCCTACCTGTCTACCCGTCGATTCAATTTTGCTGAAGTTCCAAGTCCCCTAATTGTGGGATCTTGTGCCACACTTCCTCTCCAAATGGACGATTGGGATTGACTTTGGCACTCGGGCCTTCAAGAGTCCAAACAACATTTCTCTCTATTTTCCCCGGGGTGTCGAACCTCTGTATTTGCTGCCACCTGTCATTCAAGATCAATGACCCACAATATTTTGAATGTCAAACTGGCAGGATTAAGATCTACCTCCACATGTCCTATCTCGACCGATGATTGAGATTCTGTTCGGCTCCCGGCTCTTCGGGAGTTCTCAACACTTTTCACACTGTTATTCCTGAACCTTGAATCGATGAAGCTCAGATCTGCACTCCATGTGTCCTCTGCATCTGATGGTCCATATTTTATTCAGGCTCCTGGGACTTAGGGAACCTACACACCTTCTTGACCAATTATCTTTTGGAATGCTATACCTCTGTACTACCTTATTTATTGCCACGTGTCCTCCCATTCAACGATGAGTATTTACTCCTCCCTTTAGCGCTTCAATGGATTTGAACCCTCCTAACCTTTTTTCTCCCAGATATTCCTTTCCTCGGACCACAATATCTGGTGACACCTATCCATTGATATTGATGGTGGAGATGGGCTCCACTGCTCTGGGCTTCGATAGTTCTTCCTGCTCCAACACTATGTGCTCCCAGAGTGATAAATATTTGGTCCTCGTGATCTTCTGACACGTGTCTCCTGCACCAACAAGAAGGATTCGCTCTGAGACTTCAAAGCTTCGATAGTCTCCTATACTCCACACCTTTGTTCTTCTAGATAGTCGGACGTACAGACTATCCCTAGTATGCTTCCACGCATCCTTTGGATCATATGACCCTAGGGTTAAAATGCGTGCTACTTACCTGGATCATATGACTCGTCGATCCTCACACCTAGATCCAACGACTAGGATATGTCTCCTTTGTGTGTGCTCCTCCTCGTGTATGGACTCAGATCTAATGATCTAGATCTTCTCTCCCACAAAGATCGACGATTGTTGTATCTTCTCCTCCCAACGAAGGATTATTTGATAATTTTCAAAGGCTTCGAGTCTGTGAATATTCTCCTCTACAAGTGAAATCCTTGTCCTACACTGCACCTCCTGAGATTGAAATGATTTTAAAATTCAAAAGGGCTCAACCCTTTGAACATTTCCCTCCTGCAGGGCTGTCAACTTGGACTCTACTTGTGTTCCTAGAAAACGCTCTCCCTCCTAAGATTTTGTTAACTTCAAGGGACTTCATCCCTGGAGCACACTTGTGTTTCTCCCACAGTCTGAGAATTGGAATGTTTTTGGTTTTATGCCCTCCTGGTAGGGACTCTATGCACAATTGTTCTATCTCTCTGGAGCTTTGATTTGATCGGATCTCTCAGGGTCTCGACCCTTTTTTTCCCTTAATAAATCCTTCTTCCCTCCTGGCAGTGAAGACGCTCTTCCTCCTGAGCTTTTGTGTGCTTGAATCCACTCGACCTCTGGTGCACTCCTTGCACTCTCTCCTTGAATTTGACTAACACTTAAAAAAGTGTTTCCCCTGTTCACTCTTTGCACTATGAGTTTCTAAAAGACTTAGACTCAAGATTTTTTCCAAAATTATTCCTGCGCAATCCTTTCACTCCCTATGCAAACTTTCACTTCTCCGCCTGAGCTTCACCTTCTGGTGTTCCCTCTTAGAAACATTCTCCTAGAACTCGAGACATATTTCTCGCACACTCCTTGTTACTACTCAATTCACTCCTTGCTAAGCCCTCAGAGTATTCAGTAACTTTGGTAAATATTCTTCAGGGTATTCAATAGCCCTGATGTGCACTCCTTTCACTATTCCTTCTAAGCTTCTGAATGATTCTGGTGATCCCACCATGCACGCACTTTATTTGAAATTGAGAGAGAGACTTCAAGTGCACTCTTTGCACTAGCTTCATAGAGTTTCAATACTCTGGTGTGCACTCCTTGCACAAGCCTAAGAACCCAAAACTACTCGGAAATCTACAGATAGGGAAATCTATCTAAACATTCAAATGTAACCTACTTTCACATCTAGAGAATACATAAATAAAAACATAAAGACATTTAGAGAATAAACATTCACCACACATAAAAACACAGAAACCTCATATGCAGGGAAGAATTCTTTTGTATTATATCTAAATGCTTTTGTACAAAAATGTTTTTACAAAGGTTGGATTGCAACAGAGTCTCAACTCTCTCTCTCATCTCTTGATCTATCTACTCGCTCATCAACTCATTCTAATGAATTTTGATTCAATGATATTTTTTTACAAAAGAGGGGCTCCTCGAGCTTTCCCTCCAACTACCTACTTGCATTGAATTGCATTGAATTGCAATCAATGGACATCTAGTCTGAACTAGGCCTAAACCTATCTACCTGTCATCCATTAAAGGAGACTCCACATGAAACCTGTAGAAAGGAACATGGCTCAACTTATTTGATACTTACAACATTTAATACATTTGATTAAATCGAAAATTTTAAATTTAGGTGCAGAATGAGAGGATTGATGCCTCTCTTTCCTTGGAAGTTGTTCCTCCAAGTGAACTGATGTGATGTCATGCTGGCACTAATGAGGTGGAGCAATGATCCTACATCATAATCCCACGCTGAAAAAAACATGAGCTCCTTCTCATGCCTCCCATGTTGTTGAGGTTGCGATCCTCTCGGATCCGAAATCTGAATTTGGAGTTGTCCATCTGCTCCTTTTCCTTGCTTCTATAGGTCCTCCTCTATTTAGATTCCTCCCGCTGTTGACTGTCTCCTCTATTTATTCCAACATGAGCCTCCTTATCTTCTCTATTACTCTATCCAGTTGGTCCACTGACTGTCTCCTGTTTTGCAGTCCACTCTGTTGTTGCATCTCCTCTTCATAAACTTCCAACCTTAACTATTAGAAATGTTTACTCTGCACTATTACCCTTTCCTCCAGGGCTTCCACTCCTTCACACAGATCAATGGGTAGATCAATTTGATATACCATGTTGCTTCTATCTCCTATGGCACTAGTTTTCCACTCCACTACAGGTCCAAATTGTGTAGGCATGCTACTGAGCTTCTGCTCAGCCATCTTCCCTGACAGTTCTCCTTCTGTCATCTCCTTTGCTTGTGCTGGTACAAGTCCAGCTTCATCCATCTTCTCCTTAGGTTGGAATTCCTCCTCATTATTCACAACTGCATCCCTCTGGAAGTCTTCTTATTTTTCTGGATTGCTCAACCAATCCTTCAACATCTTCAACTCTTTCTCTCACCGAGTGAGGATCTGATTTGAATTCTCCTCTTCTTCTTTCATCTCTTGGGCATATGTCAATGTCTGCTCCTGCTCCTCCTTGACAGTCTCTGCTAGTTTTCTCTTCTCTCTTGCACCTTTAACATGTGCACTGGCCTCTATTGGGATGCTTGGAAGAAATATACTAATTCCTCCAATGATCAGAATGTATCTCTGATCCTCCTCCTCTGTCAACACTACTTGCTGATCTGAGCTCTCCTATGAGTTCATGAGACCAGGGATGATTTTAAGGATGGAAATTTATTTTAAAATGTAGAAACCTTGGAAAATATTTCTAATCCTTCATATGCAAACTATAAATGTTTGGCAATATTTTTATAAAAATATTCAAATTTATAAGGATTTTATATAGTTTGTATAAAATTTTGGTGATTTTTAAGGTAAAATAATTTTATGCTATAGAATTTGAGCGAATCATTTTTATAATAGCGAATCTCTTTTTGGGAGAAACCATGGAAAATTATCCCATGAACGAAATTTAGCCCATAAAATCATCCCTGCATGAGACTCTCAGATAGTCTCACTTCCTCCTCCTTTCCCACCTAACAATCTGAGGTCTTACTCCTGCCCTCCTAGCAGTCTATGAGATATTTGTCTGATATCATCTCATTGACCTCCTGGAAATATAAAAGTTCACTTCTACCCTCTTGGCAGTCTATGAGATCTCTACTTGATCCCTGTCTATTTCACTCTTGGAAATATGAACCTTCATCACTGAGGTTCCTTCCAAAATCTAGTTCACAAATGTAAACCATCTCCTCCTCCGTGTCACTGAGGAGTTCAAATTTCCTCGGCCACCTCCTCAAATTTTGCTTCTTCCTTCTAGCAATCTGTTGTTGAATAGGACACTTTACGTTTCTCTTCAAGGGCCATTCATACCTCCAAATTCCTTGTGCTTCCTACTACATCTTAAACATTATCCTCTTGATATATTCTCTCATCTCCCTGAGCTCTCTATCCATATTCTCTTTCCTCACCTATTGGTGGCCTCCTTGAGATTTCTTCTTATGGCCTTTAGTAGCCATCTTTCACCTCTGCTTTCAAGAACACAATTGGTTCTTCTCCTTCATCCCACTTGACTATCTACTTCTCCTGCTATGCAACTGAGAGAACTATTGGATTTATCCTACAACCCTTCTGGCTATCTTTTGACTGTTGTACACTTGAAAAAACTCTTAACAGACCACCACACCCTGCCTTCTCTTCTCCCTTGCCTGATGTCTACAGAAAAAAATCATCTCTGATACCACTTCCTGGTATCAAACAAAACATTCCTCGCTCTCCTTATATATGCAGAGAATATCAGGCTTTGATACCACTTGATGCATACCCCCTCCCTCACTCGAGGTCCACTCGACCTCCTAGTCTAGGATCATGTTGGTTGTGGAGCCTGATTGTCTTCCTGATTCAGAGGTCCTTGCTTTCATCCGTGTTGATACCCCATGAAGTATTTACACCCCAGAATTATGTACACTCTTCCATGCGGGGGAGTGCAGAGGGGGGGTACCCCTTCTGCG
>JASDQU010105298.1:184543-204372 GCA_032191745.1 Picea mariana
CACTAACATGTGGGATGAGAGGAGGGGTCTAGATTATTGGGATTAGCTTCATGCATTGTTTAATAGGAACTAGTATTTGGACTAGGGATAGCAATAAGGTTAGGATTATGGAAATGAATGAAGTGAGGGATCTTTTCTAATTTATTTTCCACAATGAGGATATGGATCATAAAGAATTTGTATATGGGGGTTCTCTAAAATAGTTATACTTCTTTATAAAAAAACTACAAGTAAACCAAAATCTCGTCAAATGGATTTTGGGTCTCATCTCCTTGAATTTTGTATTTTTATAAACGAATCCCCCTCTATTCCCTTCCATCCCTCTCGTGGTATCAGACAGGGTGACCCTCTCTCACATTTTCTCTTCATTCTCATGGACAAATGCCTAGGAAGAAGCCTTCCTGCGGTGGTTGATAGTCACAAAATTCAAGGTCTCTCTCTCCACAATTCTTTGGACCCTATAACTCATAACCAGTTCGTGGATGTCACTTTGTTAATGGGAACCCCCTCCACCCGGGAATGATGGGCCTTCAATCAAGTCCTTGATAACTTTATGTATGTTTCTAGCACCTCCACCAACCATCTTAAGTCCTAGATCCTCTTTTTCAACACTGCACTCTCTGTGCAATTCCATATCACACGCATCCTTGGCTTCTCAAGAATCTCCCTTCTGACTAAATATCTATGAGTTCCCTTACTCACTTCTGGTGCCTGAAATAGATCCTGGGAAGACCTTCTCTCTAGACTTAATAAAAATCTTTCAAGTTGGACCTTCATATCCCTTAATATCATTTTTTGGTTATTCCTCCTCAAATCTATTTTACAAGCTATCTCCTTATATCTCTTCTCAGCTCTAGCAATCCCAAAAAGAATCATTAAAGTTGTTAAAACTATTCAAAGAAACTTCCTTTGGAAGGAAGCCAAATCCTCCAAGAGGTTGGATTTGGTATCCTAGAGCACCATTTGTCTTCCAAAATCTAATGGAGGATTAGGCATCTGAGATCCCGAACATCTCAACAAAACTATAGGAGCCAAAACCTCATGGACATGGATTCAAAAGAAAGGTGAACCTTGGAGCATATTGTGGAAACATAAATATTTTTCCCAAATAGACGGTCAAGATCTCATCAGAATGATAGGCAAATTTGCAAGCTGCCTAATCTAGAACTCAACTTGGAAAAATAGATGGTTAATTCAACAACATAGCTTCTGGGAAATCTGCAATGGTCACTCAACCCTCTTTTGGGAAGACTCATGGAAACAACTTCCAACTCTTCAGGCCGACTAGCATATCACTCTTATAAGACTCATTCTCCAATCCACTTTAGGCCACCAAGTGAGAAACTGCTAGGACTTAGCCCATTCCCACATGGATTGTTGACTTTGGCATATTGACCCTGATCATATCCCAACTCTAGATTATGTTATAGTGTCTCACTCAATGAAAAATAAAATTTCCCATGCTTCCTGACAAGCTAAGATGAGGCCTCAAACCTGCAGGTACATGCGCCATCAAAGAAGCCTATCATTTGGTTTCTTAGCACCACATTCTTCCTAAGGAGGACATCTAGAAAAAAATATGAAGCATCAACCATTGGCCAAACATTTCTACCTTTCTCTGGAAATTAGAGCATCAAAAGATTCTTATGTGGGACCACTTATGCAAAAGAGTTTTTACTGGACCCAGTTTCTACGTCCTATGCTCTCAACACAATGAAACCATGGAACACATCCTCAACACCTGTCCCTTCAAAAACTCTCCTTGGGACCAAGGGGCAATGGCTCTCTAGCAATCAAATCGTAATAGGAACTCTGTCATATCCACCATCACCTCTTGGTGCGACAATTTCTTTGTTAATCCAATGCTCAATCACATTTGGGTTCTCCTTCCTGGCTTTATCCTATGGGAAATATGGAAGGAGCGTAATCGTCAAATATTCAAATAGAAAGCCCAACCTAAAGAATTCATTTGGCACAAGATCAAGTAAAAATTAGTGGAGACCATTTCTAAAGAAACCTAGAGTCCATATGATCTATCCTGCTCTGTTCTGGAACATCGCCTTGTGTCCCTCTCGTTGCCTTTAATCCATGTTTCATATCTCCATCTCCTTGTCTATTCTCCCAAGTCTTCCATCCCCTCCCCCTAGTCCCCTCCCCAACTAAGATGTTTTAAGCTTAATTTCGATGGTGCTTCAAAAGGAAACCCATGGCCGGCCAGTTATGGAGGAATGTTTAGAGATAACAGAGGTCATATTATTCATATCTATTGTGGCAACCTTGGCATTACTTCCAACAATGCAACAGAGCTTTGGGATCTGATAAAAGGTCTACAAGTTGCTCATCAACATCACTTTCATCCGCTCATCACTAAGGGTGATTCTCAGCTCATCATCAATATGTTAACCAAGCTTCAATGGGGCTCTTCGGCCTCCAAGCTCACAATGAAGTGGAGATTGGAATCCTTGATGGACCTCATGGGCTCCCTTGCCTCCTCTCTCCCAGGTTTGGCTCTGTCACATGTTAAAAGAACAACTAATAAAGTGGCTGACCTTCTAGCCAATGTGGGCCTGAACGACCACTGGAATGTCCTATGGGAAAACCTTCTATATGCTCCCTGGAAGCAGTACTATATTTCATTAGTTGAAGATGATCTCATGTTCTTGGATGGGGTTTCTTCTAGTTCACTTGATCATTGCAGTGGTACAAATGAAAATACTGACCACCCTTGTCGACAGATGGCTCCAGCCTGCCCCTTGTGTCATGTTACAAGCTCTTCAAATGATATTTATCACCTCCCTCCCAATCATGTCGATGTGGTCTCGCACGCTAGAGCTTTAGTGGGCTTTCAAGTTCCTTTGTCGGATGAGGATGGTCTCATTACAATATTGCCTCTGCATGATGGTATCTCGACGAATCTCTGTTTTAGACTCAATAATGGATTTGGTCCTTCGACGGGAGACTAACCCTCACAATGTCATGATGAAGAGGCTCCCTCTTCGGATCATCAATGCCCAGCTTACAGAGACATGTTTGTGGTTCATTTGGGCAATAAATGGAGAGCTTGGGGGAGTGATCTCCAAAATCCTGATCTTGCTTTTTTCTAAGCTTCTTGCTCTCTTCCTTCATTGTCAATTTTTTCTTACCCTCTCTGCAGCTAACCCTTCTCTTGCCCCTTTTGATTTTTCCATAGCTCCATGAGGAAGACGACCCTCTCGATCATCCTCTGCCTAGACCCCATAACCCCCCTATGTTCATCCAACTTGGGCTACGAAAGGAACAAAGGAAGTGGTTGAAACCTATGCAGAGTTCATCTCAGATGCAGACAAAGGAAGAATGGTCAAGCTAGAAGAAAAAGTTTGGAAACTAAGAGAGTTCCATGATGATGAGGAGGATGAAGCTCAAATTGGTAATTTGATTCCAAATTTGGGCTGCTCTCGCTCTCGCAATTAAGTTTTTTTCCAGATCCTTGAATTATATTGGGAAACCAAGACTTTGGTTGCCCTGGGAATGCTCCCCAAGGAGCAAGATTTTAGACAACTGAAATCTCACCAAGAGGCTCTGGAGATTCAGACTGCTTACTTTGTTGAAGTCATCACCTGGTTAACTAATTGACAAGGATGCAATTTCGTCCCCCCTGGGCGCAACTATGCTAAGGCCGAAGGTTCCAAGGCTTCTGTTGGTCGCGAGGCGATGGACCTTACAGGCTCCCAAGTTCCTAATGTCAAATGATTTCGGGTTCTACCTCTTTTCTTGTCATGTTTGGACATCTAGGCTTCTAGTTTTCAGTTTTTTCAGTACAGACTTATAAATCCTATGAGGCAAAATAGCTTAAAACAACTTAAAGCCTAGTTTCCTCACTGGGGAAAACTCACTTTTTTTCTTTTTGTCCTCAAGTTCCAAAGACTATCATAGTCTATGGACGCCTGCATCTACTGTATATCTTTTTGTACTCTATGTTGATATGAATATAAGTCTTTTATTTACCAAAAAAAAATGGTATTAACTAATTATTCTTTTTTCTTATTTAGAAAGAGAAGGAAAATAAAAATACAAAATTTGTATCTCTACCTTTACCTTGTGACCAAGCCAAAGATCTACCCATGTAGTTTTATGCATGCAATTGCTTTTTTCTAAGACAACATGGTTTTTAACTTAGACTTTGAGTGTAAAAAACCATTAATGCAAATCTTTACCTCTAACTATAAGTGTGTTTTGAATTCTCTAAATTTCCCAAAATAACATATGGTTTTTAACTTAGACTTTGAGTGTAAAAAACCATTAATGCAAATCGTTACCTCTAGATATAGGTGTAATTTGAATTCTCTAAATTTCCCCCAAAAAAACATAGTAGGATTAAAAAAAAAATGTACTTATTTTAATGAACTTAGTCATTTAAAAATAAAATAAATATTGTAATTTTTATAAAAATTATTTAATTATTTTATCTTTTAATTTATTTCAATCATATATTAATCGACTGTGGTCAAATTTTTATTAATTTTAATTTTACTTATATTCATATAATTAAATTACTCCATTTTTATATTCCCTTATCATATATATACCTCAAACTTACAAATTACAAACCAAAAATATGTAAACCAAATCAAAAAAAACATATACTTACATAAATTTAATAATTATACATTATCATACAACTTTATAATTTAGTCACAAAACTAATGGTTATAGTTAATAATTTCCTCACACGTGACTTCTTTTCTTAGTTTGACTTTCTAGAAATTTAGCAATTTACTTTTGCAAGTTGTTTTTTCTCATATGAGAGTGTTCTTTATCTTTAACTCTTAAAAAAACACTATTTTATGAAAAAAAGGTAAAGAATACTTGCTATGGGATTTGTGTCAATGGTAAGTTTGGTACAGTTCAAATATAAAATATTTGACCAAATTTAACATATTTCAAAATTTTCAATTTTTGTTTTAAATTATTTATATGGATATTTTGATAGTATTTATAAATAAATGGATTTATTATTTTATATTATACATTTTATTTGTTTATTTTATTTTTAATGTGGTTAAGAAAATTTATTTAAACATAAAATTTATTATAGAATTGAATTGAATTTTTTTAATTTTTAATTTTTATTTATAAATTATTTTTATTTTAAAAATTATTATAAATAATTAAAAAAACTTATTGTGATATATTATTTTATATTTTTTAATTGCATAATGATTTTATTTTAAAATTATTACAAATAAATAACAAAGATAAAAAAATTCTCAACAATAAATAATAAATTTATAAATATATACATTTTATTTATTGCCATATACATACCAACATTACATTTTGAATTTATGTTCTAAATTTGTAATAGTGTGTGTTAAGATATATTTTATTCTTTCACCATATGAGTCAACAATGTTGTTTTACTTTTCACTTCATACATTTTCAACATTTTTGTGTGGCTGAATGGAATTAGAACATTTGGCCTATGTTGCTAGTTAAGTCTTAGGGGAACCATCCAATGTTTAGCTTTATTCCACATGGCCATGACACCTACAACTCCACCAAATCCAAATCCCACTCCCAACCACAATGCACTGAATGGGATTTTTTCATTTAGATGAGTGGCCCATCCCACTTCACTACTAATGTCTATCGCATTTTTTTGTTCTCTTCTTTCTCATTAGCTTGCATGCTTGTAAAGACATACCACATAAGCATTTGTTCATTTGAAATGAAGTTACATTGAAAATGCCAAATTTAGTTCCTTTTGAGATTGACCCACAAAAATGGTTGAACTAAATATTTAGTGATGACAACATGGTTAATTTAGAAAGGTTTTGTAGAATTCCCCTATCATATATATACCTCAAACTTACAAATTAAAAACCAAAAATATATAAACCAAATCAAATAAACATATATTTACATAAATTTAACAATTATATATTATGATACAACTTTATAATTCAGTGATTAATTCCATCACAAAACTAGTGGTTATAGTTAATATTATCCTCACACGATACATATTGACTTTTTTTCTTAGTTTGACTTTCTATAAATTTAGCAATTTAACTAATTCTAATGGAAATACAAAGTTACTTTTGCAAGTTGTTTTTTCTCACATGAAAGTGCTTTTATCTTTGACTCATAAGAAAGCACTATTTATGAAAAAAAGGTAAAGAATACTTGTTATGGGATTTGTGTCAATGGTAAGATTTGTAAAGGATGTGGCGAGGCCAGGCGCTCTCTCTAAGAGAGCACTAAAGGATGTGGCAGGGAGACTCCATTTTTCATTGTGACAATGGTTTTGACAGTTCTACGACCCATCTTAGCATATTTTGATCGTGGTTGGCAGGCTATTTTGTTTGCATTGTTTTTTTTAGATCGTCCATTGTATGGACTGCTGCCCTTATACTCACTTTTGTGATGGTTGTGTGATATTGTATTGATCCACTGACTTGAGACTTTGTCTTTCTTAGTCAAAAAAAATTTATTCATTTCTTGGAAAAAAAGATTTGTACATTTCAAACATAAATATTTGACCAGGTTTGAGATAATTCAAAATTTTCAATTTTTATTTTAAATTATTATATGGATATTTTGATAGTATTTATAAATAAATTTATTCATTATTTTATGTTATACATTTTATTTGTTTATTGTAATTATGAAAATTTATTTAAACATAAAATTTATCATATAAATGAATTTAAATTTTTTATTCATTACTTCCTATTTTTATTACTTGTTATTTTTATTTGTAAATTATTTTTATTTTAAAAATATTATTATAAATAATTAACAAAATTTATAAAATTTTGCTATACTATTTTGTATCTTTTAATTGTATAATGATTTCACTTTAAAATCACTATAAATAAATAACAAAGATAAAAAAATCTCAACAATAAATAATAAATTTATAAATATATAAATTTTATTTATTGCTATATACATATCCACCTTACATTCTGAATCTATGTTCTAAATCTGCAATAGTGTGTGTTAAGATATATTTTATTCTTTCACTATATGAGTCAACAACGTCCATGATTGTTTTACTTTTCACTTCATACATTTTCAACATTTTTGGGTGGCTGAGTGGGATTAGAACCTTTGGCTTATGTTGCAGCTAAGTCTTAGGAGGAATCATCCAATGCTTAGCTTTATCCCACATGGCCATGACACCCACAACTCCGCCAAATCCAAAGCCCACTCCCAACCACAATGCACTGAATGAGATTTTTTCATTTAGATGACTTGCCCATCCCGCTTCACTACTAGTGCCTACCACATTTTTTGTCCTCTTCTTTCTCTTTAGCTTGCATGCTTGTAAAGGCATACCACATAAGCATCTGTTCATTTGAAATGAATTTACATTGAAAGTGTCAAATTGTGTTCCTTTTGGGATTGGTCCACAAAGATTGTTGAAAGAAATATTTAGTGATGCCAACTTGGTTAATTTAGAAAGACTTTGTGGAATTCCTCCACTCAAAATATTTTTTGCCAAGTCCAACTGCTCCAAGGTAGATATCTCACTGAGAGATATAGGGATTTTGCCTTCAAATTGATTCCAAGATAAATTTAGCAATCTTAGGCTCCTTAGAGCTCCCATATTTGAAGGTATTTCTCCATTAAGATTATTGCTAGACAAATCAAATATTGTGTTTGTAGCAAGCACATATGTCAAAGTATACTCCCTTCCCTTGATGACAATCATCACATCCTCATATAGTTTGGTAAGATTGACATTGGAAGAACCATTGATCCTAAATCCTTGAAGTCTCTCAAGATTGGAAGGTATCATTCCACTAAATTTATTGTTAGACAAATCCAACACCTGCAACTTGGTGAAATTTGTGATCCATTGAGGAACACTACCATAAAATTTATTATAACCAATGCTTAAAACTCTTAACTCTTTCAAAGAAATGAGCTGCTCAGGAAACTCACCTGTCAATTCATTTTTCCTAAAATCCAACAACTGAAGTTGGGTACAACTGGCCAAAGACGCTGGTAGAATCCCCTTGAAGCTATTAGAATAAGCAGAGAGAAATTTTATAGAAATTGGAAAGTCTATGTCTAGATTTCCACTTAATTTATTCTCAGCCACCTTCAATCTTTGTAGAGAAACGCACTTATTTAAAGAAGGTGGTATTGTTCCAGACAACAAGTTGTTACTTAGTATCAAAACCCTGATGAGCTTGCAATTGCCTAAAGAGTTGGGGATCTTTCCATTTAACCTATTTCTTGCCAAATTCAACTGCTGTAGGGCCACACATTCTCCCATATGCTTAGGAATTGTACCTGTGAGATTGTTGGAATTGAGATAAAGGTGTTCAAGCTTGCTCAAATTGGCAATGCCTTCAGGAATTGTACCTGTAAGATTGTTGACACGTAAGTAAAGACGTTTAAGCTTACTCAAACTAACAATGCCGTCTGGTATGCCACCTGTTAACCTGTTTTCAGCAAGATTTAGTAAGACCAATTGAGTCAAATTGGCAATGGTCATTGGCAGGGAGCCCTGAATTTTATTGGATCCTAAATCAATCCATGAGAGTTTGCTGCAGTTTCCTATTTCAAAAGGAAGAACGCCAGAAATATTACCTGGGCCATAAATAGAAAGCTGAACAAGCTCTCTCAAATTACCCAATTCCCCTGGTATACTCCCTGACAATGTTGGGTTATCCCCCAAAAAAAGAACAGCAAGGGAAGTACAGTTTCCCAGAGATGGAGGAATGGTATTTCCCAACTTGTTTGAATGTAGATATAAGCACTCTAATTTCTGCAGCAACCCTAGTTCAGCGGGAATTCTTCCAGTCAAACTGTTTTTAGAAAAGGCTATATACTGTAGTTGAGTACAATTGCCGAAGATTGGAGGGATGCAACCACTTAGTGAGTTCCCTTCAAAGAAAAGGTAAGATAGATTTTGGATTAAACCCAACTCTGAAGGGATTGGACCAGTAAACTTGTTGTATCCAATGCTCAAAGTTTGGAGAGAAGTGCAGTTCCTCAGAGCCGGAGAGATGTGGCCACTTAGTGAGTTGTAATCCAAATAAAGAGAAGATAGACTTCTCATTATACCCAAAGCTGAAGGGATTGGACCACTGAGATTGTTATATTGAATGGACAACTGCTGGAGAGACGTGCAGTTGCTCAAAGAAGCTGGAATACTTCCACTCAAACGATTGTGGGACAAGCGGAGATATTCCAAGTTCGCTAGACGACCGAATTCTGTTGGAATAGTCCCTGTCAAACTGTTCGCTGAAAGTCTGATCCATTGAAGGTGTGTACAATTACACAATGATTTTGGAATAGTACCTTGGAGCAGATTAAAGCTGAGGTCAATTATTCCCAGCGCTGGAAGCTGTCCAATTTCTGGTGGAATTCTTCCTGTCAAATTATTATCAGAAAGATTCATTTTGTGCAAATACGAAAGGCTACCAAGAGATGAAGAAAGACTGCCTTCCAGTCCTAATCCAGGTAGCATTACGGAAACCACTCTTTTAGTTTGCTTGCTACAAAAAATACCATACCAAGAGCATACCTTCTCTGAGTTTTCCGCGGTCCAGTTGAGCAGCGATCTATGTGGATCCAATTTGATCGCCCTTTTGAAGGACAAGAGAGCCTCAACGTCCGAGGATGCCAAATTAACTTCCAGTAGCTTGCCTTCAACTTTGTTCAAAACAAAACCACTGGGCTGAGCAGCTATTGTGGCTGCCATGACGACAAACCAGACCAACATGAACATAGCAGCTTTTTCCATTTCTCTCCCCTTAGTGCCCTACTGCAATGTCCTTAATGCCTTGGCTATATGTACCATTCTTTGCTAAGATACGTGTCCATTTCTCTCCCCTTACCCTTAGTGCCTTGGCTATATGTACCGTTCTTTGCTAAGATACGTGTCCATAAATACAACCATACAGCAAAGTCAGTGGAAGATGTAGAGCAAGTTCCAAAGTCCGCAGATAAGATTAAAAACAAATAAAGGCAATGCGCCGAATTGAATTGGAAATTTGTGTTGAATTGGAAATTGACTACTTTTATTTATGTCGTTTATTATTGGAAATGTAGGCGCCACGCACCCTTGAAATTCAGTCAAATATGGCATATTTGAAAAAGATAAAACGTTTAATCAACAAAACGTTTAATCAACAAAACGTTTAATCAACGCAATTGATTAAGAAAAAAAAACACAAAAAATAAAACTCAACGCAATTGACTAAGAAAAAAAACATAAAAGATAAAACATTTAATGAACACAATTGACCAAGCAAAAAAAACACAAAAAAATAAAACGTTTAATGAACGCAATTGACTAAACTAAATTATCTTCTCATTGTTTTATTTCCCATCTCAAAATTGTAAATGTGGGCGGATATACATCCTCTATTCGTTAGTTTTAAAAATATCATTGACTACTTTTATGTCGTTTATTATTGGAAATGCAGGGGCCACGCACCCTTGAAATTCAATCAAATATGGCATATTCGAAGTTCTGTACAACTAAAGTTGAAATAGAGAACCATTTATTATCTTTATCAAATATTTGCAATTCATCATTATAATAAATTTTAGTTTTTGAATTTATATTTAAATTTTATAAAAATAAAATTATGTAGACTTTTTATTAGGGTTCATGAATTATATTTCAATTACTTTCACCCCGTCAAACATAATCATACTATACTGACAAAAATTTACATAATTTTATTTTTATATTTTTAATAAAATTTAAMWATAAAAAAAATTAAATTCTGAARATAAAAAAAMTTAAATTCTGAATTTTGTAAAAYTTATARAAGTTTTAGYGGGAARGARGTCRYCRTAAACGTATCAAAYGGTATCATTTGTGTCGGCCAYTAACATTCAAATGGTAKCAAGCCAAACTTTAATCTTAGGACTTGGACTTCTGGGTAAGAATGCTATATGAAATTTATATAACTAAGATCTCTTTCCTTTCAAGTCATGGAGATACTTATATAACTAATATCTCTTCCTTTCCAGTCATGGAGATACTTAACGAATATGTATTATTAAAAATATTTTTAAAAGTACATGGTGTGATTTGATTGGTTTTTTATTAACTATTCATTGGAAAAAAAGCCATGACTAACTTAGGGTTGTTGTTCATGAAATGTTGAATTTTTAAAGTTAAATAGAAAGTTATACATAAGATATGTAGCATTTAGTAAAGAATGTTATATTTATATGAAATGTTGAATTTTTAAAGTTAAATAGAAAGTTATACATGAAATATGTATAATATATATATAATTTTATTTTATTTTATTTTGAGTGATTGTCATGATAAAGATCATTTTAGTTGATTGGTTGGTTTAGTTTAATAATGTATAATAAGTAAAATTTATTATTGATGACAAATTTATAAGATAAAATAATAAAAATATTTAGTTTTTATTATTTTGTATTTTTTTTAATTTTTTTTTCATGGAAAAGAGGATAATTGTATTCATACTGAGAGATAAAATTACAAATTTACATTTTGTAGTGCTTCTATGAGCACAGCATCGCTTGTGTGTATAATGGAGTGTAGGTCCTTACTATGCCAAGAAAAGATGCCTTGAAAGAGGCTTTATAAATGCAAAATAATGGCCAAATATTTACATCACCCAGAACAAGGTGTTAAAGTATAAATTGTCTGTATTAACTAAGTTGTCTGTTTAGTTCCACCGAAGTGCTTAAATTACAGATTGGTGAAAATGCTGATAAATGTTACTTGCAAAAGATCAAATGATAAAAGGACTCCCTGTGTCCAAAATTCTTTATCCAATTGGTTGTTTTATAGGTAAGAAATAAAATCATTCATGTTGCAGATCCGATGCATCTATAAAAGGACGGTGGTATAAGGCATGAATTTTGTCTTCCTTGAATTCTGTGATGTGCCACTGACCTAGAGCTAGAGGAAGCCATGCTTTTGATAGTGCGTTCACTACCATGTTCCTGTTCCTGTAGACATGGGAGATAATCACTGTGTCAAAATCTTCCAGTAAACGAAGGATGTCCTCCAAAATAGGGAGCAGGAAAATGTTGGGGCACTGCTAGAGTTTTCTTGCCCAATTGATGGCATTCATAGAGTCGCCAAAGATTTGGATATGAAGTAATTCTTTTTCTTTTGCAAAGAGGAGTAGTAGTTTCAAAGTCAGTAGCTCAACATAGTTATTCGTTCTCTGTCCCAGCCCCAATTTTATATGAAAGGAATGGTTTTCGGATTGATGGATTACTATTCCACCACCGTAGGTTTGATTATGAGAGGCCCCATCGAAGTAAGCCCAAGGCTTTGTATTGTCTATGGCCTCTGTTTGATTCAACTGTATAGTCAAACCTTTTTTTTATTGTGGGAAGTGTGATAGGATGGAGAGACTTTGGGATGCAACTCTTTCAAGGAGGGGAGCTTTGTCTTGGAAGATTCTTGCATTTCGAGCCAGCTACATGCCCCAATTGATTATTAGGGGAAGAGCTTTGAGATCTTTGAATCTCGGGTCATGGATCCAAGCTTCCCATGCCTGTTCCAAATTGGGACCTCCCCATTATAGTTTTGTTCGATACTTGTTGAAGCTTCAGTCCAAACTCTCGTTGTAAAGGGGCAGGAGATGAGCAGGTGATAGTTGTTTCATTTTCAAAGTGACAGAGGGGACATCTGCCAGGTCCTTTGAACAGCCTCTTTCTCAGGTTTTCCCAGGTTGGGACTTTTTCGTTTATGGCTACCCAAAGGAATATTTTGGCTTTTTGTGGGCATTTTAACTTCAAAAGTCCTCTCCACTGCCAATTTGGAATTTGTTGGAAAAGGTCTAGACTTAAGGCAATGTATCCAAGTTTTGGGGTATATATTCATGAATGATCCTTTTGCCAAACCACCTCGTCCTCCCTGTCTGTCCTCCAAGTCTCCTTGAGGTAATTATTTTTTTTATGTGAAACCCTACGTATTTTAGGCCTTATGAGAAATCCTGTATTGTAAAAGGAAAGAGCCTTCGATATATTTCTTCTTCCTCTCTTTCCATTTCTGAGAATGGGAGAGAAGATTTTTGGAAGTTTATTTGCCTACCTGTAGCCGAGCGAAAAAGGGAGAGAATTTTTGCTAGAACTTATGCATCCCACCTTCAACCACTGTAGAAGATGAGGACATCATCCACAAAAAGTAGATGTGTGATTTTCAGACCAACGGTTAAATGTGTTCCTTGGAAATCCCCTACTCTTACCGCATTTTCTATGGCCCTGCTCAGACCCTCGCCCACTAAGAGGAAGAGGAGTGGGGAGAGAGGACAGCCTTGGAATAGACATTTTTTAGAGGTGAAGAAGGGTGAGGCTACTCCATTGATGAGAATTGCAAAAGAAACCAAAGTGATGGAGGCCATTATCCATTTAATGAAAGTAACCTCGAACCTGAGGTGAGTGAGAAGGAGCCGGATGTAGGATTGATTTACCCTGTCGAAGGCTTTGGAGAGATCAATCTTTAAGATGGTGCCCTTGGCTTTTGTGGTCTTCGGGCTATGAACTCCATCCTGAGCAATCCCTATTGCTTCATAGATTTGACAACCTTCAAGGAACCCAAACTGTTCTTTTGACATAGATGATGAGAGGAGGGGCTTCATTCGACGGGCTATAACTTTGGCTATGATTTTGTAGATGCAGTTACAGAGTGAGATGGGTCTAAAATCATCAAAGGAGAGAGGATCATTCACTTTGGGAATGAGGGCTATAAAGGTAGTGTTTAGTGGGCTATGTATTTTGCCATTTAATCTGGATTCCTCTATGACTTTGAGAATATCGCCTTCAATCAGATCAAAGAAGCCCAAATAAAATTCGATTGACCATCTATCTCGGCCTGGGATTTTATCTTTTTGAAAACTTTGAAGGGTGTCTTTGAGTTTGGCTTCAGTGACTTCTTTATATATGTCTCGGTTCCCTTCCTCATCCACAAAGCTAGGAAATTAGAGGTCCATTTTTATGATATCGATTATGTTGTCCCTTCCATCCTCTTTGAATAATGTCTGGAAGTGTCTCTTTCCTAGATTTGCTAGCCCTTCAAAGCAGGTGACTGATTTGTCCTCCTGATCCTTTAGGCTCCAAATTCTGTTGGCAGTTTTTCGTCCTTTGGCAAAGGCATGGAATAATTTGGTGTTCTCGTCCCCATTCGCTAGCCAAATTGTCCTACTTTTAAGTCTCCAGGTTGCTTGTTGGTCTACCATTATTTTCCTTCATCTTCCCTCTAGGTTCCTCAAATTTTCCTGTGAAGCTTCTGAGGAGAACCCAGATTCAGTCTTGATAAATTACCTCCAGCTGGTCCTCAATGCTTTTGATTTCTCTTTCTTCTTCTTTTTGTTTTGTTTTTTCCTAGGGAATGGCCAATTTTTTGATTTTTTTTAAATTATCCATGAATTAGATGGCTGTCGAAGTTCCAATAGTATCCTGTAAAGGGGTCTAGTTTGATATTACCAACATTTGGAATCTTTCTTCCTTGAGCCAAGTGGAGTTGAATTTGAAGGGGGATGTCAAATTTTTTTGGGGGGGATTCAACTGGAAACTAGACTAGGGAGTGATCTGATTCCCCCTCACTTCCAATCCATTGGTGGTATTGGAAAGGAATCATCGACATCGATTCAGTGATCAAGAAGCGTTCTATTCTTTTGGCCACATGAGCCTCCCCAACTCTTAAATTCCTTCATGTTTGATGCAACCCAGGCTCTCAAGGTTTTTTCGTTGAATTGTTGGCCATAGGCTTTCCTGACTTGTGTTTTTGTGGCATTACAAAGACCCCGTCCATAGAAAGGTCTTCACCTAGGATGAAGTTAGGGTCTGCTTCGAATGACCCTAGGCATTTGTTCTGCTTCCTTCTTCTTGGCCCTATGGTGCCTTGAGCTTCAGAATCAGAATCGTAGGGAGCACTTCGGCCCTAAGCCCCACTTTGGGCGAAGTCCCAACCTTTGAGGTTGTAAGGGTGTATATTTGCGGCGGCAAAACCTCTCTCTGGCTCCGAGGGAGAATGACCTAGGGAGAAGTCTTGATTTACATAGGGGAGGTAGAAATATGTAGAAAAGTATTGGCCTAACACTTGGTCTTACACAACCCCAAATCTCGGGTCTTCAAAGATCACTTCCGGAAAAGTCTCAGGGTGAACCCCTAGTTCCCCCAGCCCCTTTCTAGGCGTCAAGTTTATCGTAGGATCCAGGACCGTCCAAGAGACTATTGATGGGGATGGCAGAGAGAATAAGTCGCATTGGGCAGAAGATAAAGAACCTTCAAAATCATGTGAGGGGAGCGTGTTGCTAGAGAGTGAGGTAGTAATGTGGCTAGAGGAGATGGGAGCCATTTGTGCCAAGAGTCTGTTGTCCCAAGTTTATCTTCCAAGCCAAAAAGAAGAACCTGAAACTGAAGCTGGGAAGAAGCATGTTACCCTAGAGAGCTATGAGAAGAATTCATTTTGGGGGACCGCAGAAGACGAAGAAGGCAGTAGAGTTCCCAGAGGGGTCGTTGTGGACAGTTGTAACTAGGTGGAAGTTCGTGGGCTATCATTTGTCCCCATCTAGGGAGAAGCTCGCTTGAATCTGGTGACTAATCAACCTCATCCTCATAAGTATCCATAGGATCACCCTTTATGATTTTATAGGCAAACCACACCTTTACGCCAAGACTGTTCACCAGTTGACCAAAACCTCTTTAGGAGAGTAGGGCGTCAGAAAGGGATCAAGAGGGTTTTGAGAAAAAAGTTAAACTTGGGCATGAAGGATCTGTCCTATGGTCATGTTAGGGAGTAGCTCATGACCGAAGGGTGCAGGCCATAGACCCCCCGACTCCTCAGAACTGCAAAGCCCCATTCTAAACCTCTTTTTGTTGAAAACACTCTCGTTTCTCATCCTTTACTGAGATCACCAGTTTGATAATTCTTATTTTCCTTTATATTATGATCGTTTTTCTATGTCATAAATTTATAAATTTATGTTTGGTATAAACAAACTAGTTGTGAATTAACTTTATTAGTTGATCAAAAATCTTTCTAAAATAGTATTTATATTAAACTTATCAGAGTCTATGTTTGTGACTACATGTTAATGTGACTTTCTTTGATTTTGAATTTGTCATTTAGGTATGGGGTATCTTTTTCTCCTTGAGTTGATTCATGGGATTGTTACTTCCCTTTCCCCTTTAGTTTATTGCCATATTTGATTTCTCACATAGCCATGAGAATAAATAAATTTTTTTTTTAACAAAATAAAAACACCACAATAAATCTATGGAGAGATTACCGCCAAAAATTATTCAAAGGTGTTGAATTGTATCAAATTTCTATGATATCTATGTGCTAGCAACCTAGCCTAATGATGTCCAAAGGAAAAATGTCCCAGTACTTTTGATGGGTATATATTCTACAAAACAATCTAGATAATCTAATAACCCTACAAAACATGAAAACTAACAAAAGGCATGTCTACTCTTCACTTGTTCTAGTGTTGTGTTTCCTATTTTTGGAGTTGGCTGCTCAATTTCCATTACATCATCAAGCTAGTGCATATTCCCACTTTAAAGTAAATACTATGATTTGGATATAAGTATGGTAGACCTCCTGAACCTCCCTTAGAAGGGTTCCCTTGTGATGCACCATAAAAAAAACTTGGAATATCCTTATTTATAGCCACTTTACCTTGTATAAGAGAGCTAGATTTTTCCCGCACCTTTGGGTAGACATTTAAATATTTAAGTATTGGACATCATGTTTGAGGGGAATAGTCTCTTTATCTTCAAACATCTTTTGATTTCTAGCAAGCCATACTTCTCAAAGTATGTTAAGTGGAAGTTCTCTTGTCTTGGAAAATTTCTTCTTGTTACACCAGGTTTTGAAGGCCTCTTCAAGACTTCCCCTTCCCAAATATTCCTAATCCCAGTTAATATTTCCACCTCTTTTCATACCTCCTTAGAGTATGAACATTCCATCATGAGATGAACTATAGATTCTTCTGCTCGGTGATAATAGTAGCACCATCCTGGCCCTATAAAATTCCTCTTTTGAAGAATATCCCATGTGGGAGCCTTGTTGTGTAATCTAAACCACACAAAAATCTTTTTTTTAGTGGGATTTTAATTTCCATATAATTTTCCACCACAATATATGTTGGTATTATCTTCCTTCTTCTGTTAGTGCTTTGTAGCCTAATGTTGGAACATAATCTATAGTTGGATTCAAAGACCAAATCAATTGATCCTCTTCTTCCTTGAACTTAACATTGTTGCCTATCAAGAGATCTATGTATCTTTTCCATTCTTTTGCATAATCTGCCCCCAACTCAATTTCTTCCCATAATAACCCCTGCTAGTGTCAATTAGTGGACCTTGTCACATTTGCAACTTGTCTAAGACTAACCTTTATTCCTTAAGTCCTGAATCATTTGAAGGGGAGGTATATCCATGCCTTTTCTCCCTACCCAGGAGTCAAGGCCAATTTTCACTTTATTTAGTTTTCCAATTGTCCAAATCAATGAGTTTCCAACCAAGTGGAAATCATAGATAACAACTTTTCATATTATTGAGGTGTTATTTTTCTGTTTGAGGGGATTTCTTATCAAATCCTCCATTGTATTATGGGTTATATACTTATCTCTTACTATCTAAATCCACAAACTTGTTCCTTGAATTAGCCTCCATACATTTTTTGGAGCAAGATAATTTGAAAATATAAAGGTATTTTTTAAGCCCCATCCTCTAATGGATTTTGCTAATGACAACTTTTTTCAAGAGGCTAACACTATTCCTTTATTTTTTTGGTCTCCAAACCAAATAAACTTGTAGAAAATTTTTCTAATGGTTTCTAGAACACTTTTTGGGACCTAGGAAAGTGATATCGAGTAGACTGGAATCACTTCTAGAACTACTTTTACCAAAACCAAACGACCTCCCCTAGACAACCATCTATTGCACTAGGTATTTATTTTCTTCTCCACTTTAGTTATCAACCACTACCAATCACATTTTTTATACTGATTTTTCTTTGAAAAAAACCTAGATACATCATACCCTATTCTATATCAGTTATATTATAGGGAAAAAGCTAAGTAATAAAGTTTTTTTCCTGCTCAGATATCCCGCTAGAAAAAAGAGGATCGCAAGCAATAATATAAAACATATGAGGAAATAAAACACAAAAGATACACAATACAATAGAGACACAAATATATGTTGTTCACCCAATATGGGCTATGTCCACCAAAGAAATTGTCAGTCCTTCCTTTTATTGTTATCCAACAAATGAAGCGATACAATATACAACACACCCATTGTAACTTCATCTTCTTTTCTCACAATCTCCTTTCTTCGAAAAACAATATTCACTCTCATTTACCCTGCCACAGTACAATTCCCTCATACATAAAATAGGGTTGCCTTCTAGGGAAAAAACCCCTAACATAACTTCTATTGAGTGAGATTGTTGTGGGTGCGATTTTCGGTTTTGATCGGAAAAGCCACAGTGTAGTCAATAGATTGTCGACGTTTCAGATCCAAATCAGGATCCATCTTAAAACCCGGGCTCTTTGTCCTGAAGATGGATCCTGATCTAGATCCGAAACGTCGACAATCTATTGACTACACTGTGTCTTTTCCGATCAAAACCGATAACTTCTATTGTCAGATCTGCAACCTAATGATGAACGGTTTAGATTGAATACAAAATTAACCCCCGCCGGGGAAGGGGCTCTAAAATATTGTCGCAGTACCCCCTGGATACAGATGTGGGGGGGGGGAAAGCCCCCCTACACCCCCTATTAATAAATGGGATCTAAACATGGCTGAAACAAGACCTATGAATTGCAAAGATAATCAGGCTCCACAGCCAACACATCCCCCATAAGGTCATCATAATTTTTTTTCATATGAACAACCAGTCTAGTTTCTTTGCAAAATAAATCCATGATACCCTTCACTAGTACATATGACCAAATTTGCGACGGTTTTTCGTTGATATTGCCACACTTATCCATCGCAATTTCCACGAAAGCCGAGATTTTTTTTCGTCAAAATAATTTCGTTGCAATATCCATGATCCAGGTGTGCGTGGAAACATTGATGAAATTAGCTCTCCACATGTCATCACCTTCAATATTGGTTGACTCTATGCATCGTTGTAATTGGGACAAAATTTTGTTGCAATAACAACAAAGAAATCTGGCAATTACGATGAAACTTCGTCACAATTGAGATGAAAAATTATGCCAAGCCAATAACTTACGACGCAGCTGCTAAATGTGCGACGAAATCCTGTCGCAACTTGTGACGAAAATCCGTGGTAATATCAATGAGTGAAATATCTCAAAAATAGATTTATGATGCACATGTTGTATATGCGACAAAAATTTGTGGCAAATTGCGACGAAGTTGCGTCAATATTGCAATGATGACTTTAGGTTTTTAAAAAAAAAATTACATGAAATATGGTATTACTGTATTACATTGTAATATGGTATACCATATTGTATGCCATATTACAATGTATATTCACATTTAGTTATTGTGGACAATGTAGTCGTCACACTGGTGGATTTAGTGGCTCTCATAGCCTACCATAAGGCAAGCAAGAGGTCATTAAAAAAACCACCCCATTGACCAATATAATTATTTCAACTAATTCCCAATTCATTGTCCAAGGACAAAGGATTCACATCCATGGTGTTGTCAAAGACTCTGTGGAAGTTCATCTTCAAGGTTGTTCACAAGGTAATGAAATCTCTCTTAATCTATTTCCTATTGATATTGCAGATTATGAATATGTTGTCCATGATAATTTGAAATGACATACCTTATTATGATATTTCATCAGTGTTATTTCATTTTGTATGCTATTA
>JASDQU010105299.1:0-17270 GCA_032191745.1 Picea mariana
GAGGGTCTCCTTCCACATTGCCTTGCGAATTTTAAATTATTACTACATAGAAATTGTATTGACAATTGAATTGCAGCGCCTTATTTTAAGCATTCCTTCTAATAGTAATTAAGCATATCATCATTTCGAGTGGATAGATGGAATGTTTACCTTACCCTTGATTTAATTTCAATTTACAAATTTCGTTACTAATGTAGTTCTCATGACTAGATTTCTTATTTTTGTTTAAAGATTCTTGACTGTTTAAAATTTTCATTTAAAAGTCATTTAAAAAGGTGCTTAGGATTTGTGCAACCCTTATCACTAATTAAGTTGCTACACCACTGCGTTTTATCCTTGTCGATAGATCATATGTATATATATTGTGCAGTTGGATGAGGCGAGTGGTAGGATTGAAAGGCTATTTGGGTTGAAGATGTTGTAATGGTTAAATGCTAAGGTGGATAGGGAAGCACTGTTATTTTAGATAATATTTCTAATGTTAAACTATAAATTATTCATTTTAAGATGCTTCATTCCTGTCATATTTTTAAAGGACTGAATTTTCAAATACAAGGTGAGGAAGAGACTATTCTTGTTGATATTGACCTGGAAAATTTAAAGTATAGTTGATTTATTGATCATTAAACAGTTGAATGGAAGGGTAAAAGACACTAGAAGATGTTATAATTGAATAATAAATTATGATTGGTTACATCAATCAATCACTATGAGCTATGTGTTATTATTGGGTTTTATGTGCTTATTTAGTGGATTTATATGTATTTTAGGCTTCGTGTTGGATTTTATTCGTAGATGGTAATCTATAATCGTATCTCAAGTGTCTGCCTTGTAAGAAACAAGAAGGCTATCTGGTTCATTCCGCAATTTAAAATGTATCAAACATAGTTATCATACATCATTTCCAGTTGGTGGTTTGAGTACTTCGTTTATCATTGCATCTAATGTTTGACAGTCTAATTTTGGACTTTTGGCGTTTGGATCATGTCACGTTTTAAGGTTGTTTGGTTATGTTGCGCCTTATATTCAATCATGCTTGTCACCATGTGGGAGCATGATCCCTATGATTGGGTCATTGGGCGCATGAATGATAAGGACATCTCTTGACTAGGCCTTAGGTCTTGGTCTTCTTGATGTGGGCATTGTTTGTTGTAATTGATGTTGGTACTTGGTTCTGTAACGCCTCACTACGTTGGGTTTTGCATGCCATAGAGGTTTCTAGTTACTGGTTGTTGAAGACATTGTGTCGGGTTTGTTGATGTTGTCCTTTATCTTGTAGGCATTGTCTTGCTTGTGTCGGGAGGGTAGTTGTTTTATCTGTCTATTGATTATCGCATGTTTTGTCCAAATGCATGATGTGCTAGTATGTTAAGTCATTGTTGTCTGTTTCTTGAATGTGTAAAATGTGTCTGTCATCAAGTCATGTTGATTAATTATTGTTGCTGATTTCCTTCCTTTTTAAAACAAAAAAAAATTCACTTGCTTGTGTCGCTTGTAGTCATAACGATTGGGGTCGTTACATATGGTATCAGAGCAGGTTCAACCCTGCGACTATGGATCGCCATGCTTTTCACTACAGTAAACCATTGAGTATTAACCTAGTGCTAACTAAAAACTTTAACATGTCCTTGAGGTGATCTCAATTAGAGGATGCCACAAATATTCGCAGTGTGGTGCTGTGGAAGGAGGTGCGACGCCTCCAGAAGTGACCACGCCCTCAGATTTTAACCCCCAAGGGGAAGAACAAGTATTTGGGATGGATTCGATTGTTGTAAGGGATGATGATGGTTTGAAAAGGTCCTTCCAAAGATTTTCAGAGGCCTTGATCACCATCGGTACTGAGATGAGGCCAGGGCGCTTGTACCCCTGAGGGTCCACATCACATCGCAGCCAGTACCGTTAGCTTTCACCGTGAACTCGAGAAGGTAAAATTTCCCAAGTTCTAAGGTGCTCCAGATAGCGCAATCGTCGAGGAATCGTTGGAGAATATGGCGATGTTTTTTGCACTTCACGACTATACCTCCAACATGAAGTTTTGCATGGAAGTCTTTCAACTGAAGGGGAGTGCTCTTCTATGGTGGAAGACGTTAATCCCACTTTTGAACCTGACTGTCAAATATGTGTCATGGGAACTGTTCGAGGAATGATTCTGAGATTGGAATCTATCGGATTAATTCATTGAGCATCAGCTCAACGATTTCAATGTATTGAGACACAATGACCGTATGGTGCCCGAGTACGAGGCCCATTTTTGGAGCTACTTTGTATGCTCCTCTCCTAATTAACGAGAAACTTAAGATCAACAAGTTCATGTTGGGACTTAATCTTAGGATTCAACTTGTACTATGGGTACTAAAAAAACTGAACCAAAGAAGGTGTGTTGGACATGCGGGGAGCCACATTACTACCCAGTGGAGACAATTATAGCATCTGGATCAGCCGGACCCACTACCATGGGATATTTGGAAAAGGCCCATCATATTCATGCAGTGGTGAATAACCACCAGGAAGAGAACCAGTCGAGTGCACTTGAGATGTTAGGTACCGTCGCTAACCAGACACTTAGTATTTTGATAGATCCAGGTGCTACAAAGAGTTTCATTTCTGGGGCAGCATTAAAATAATTAAGGTAAAGGCGCATGAATATGATGAGTTTATCTTTGTAGAAATGGATTTGGGAGACAAACAAAAGGTTGGAGGGAAGGTTATGGGATGTAGCCTTAACCTGGGAGATTTTGTCACCAGGGCCAACCTATATGTCATGCTCTTAGGATCTTATGACGACGTGATTGGTATGAACTGGTTGGAATCGCATGCCTGCAATACTGAACTCTAAGATGAAATGATTGATCTTAGTCGATGATGAGGGACACAGACCCATCATTGTAGGTAAGAACTAGGGAGTTTCCTCGAGGTTCATCTCATCCTTGTAGCTACGGAAGTGCATGTGCAATGGATGTAATTTTTTTGTGACCCTTGCATTAAACAAGAAGGGAGTAGTGGAAGGTCTAGAACACCTTCTAGTGGCGAGAGAGTTTGTGGATGTCTTCCCTAAGGATCTACCTAGGATGTCGCCAGAGAAGGAATTGGAATTTATCATAGACCTAAAACCAGGGGCTGAACCAATAGCAAGAATGCCTTATCAGATGCTGACCTCAAAGTTATAGGAGTTGAGAATGCAACTGAAAGAGTTGTTGGACCTAGGACTTATACGTCCAAGGTGTCACCGTGGAGCACACCTATTATTTTTACGGAAGAAGCATGGGTCATGGAGACTCTTCATTGACTACCATCAATGGAACAAGCAAACGATCAAGAATCAATATCTGTTGCCAAGGATTGATGATCTGTTTGAGCAAATAATAGACGCAATGGTGTTTTCAAGGATCAACTTCAGATTAGGGTATCATCAGTTATGGATCAAGGAGGACAATGTCCGTAATACCACCTTTAATAAGATATTTAGACATTACAAGTTTATTGCTTTACCTTTTGGACTGACAAACGCCCCTGGGGTATATATGAGTTGATGAACAGGGTGTTCCATGAATACTTGGACAAGTTCATCCAAGTATTCATTGACGATATTTTTATTTACTCTCAGACGATGGAGGAGCATGACGAGCACTTACACTTGGTACTAGAGTCTCTACGAGAGAATTTTTTATGGGAAATTGTCTAAATGCTCATTTTATTAATCGAAGATTCACTACTTAGGGCATGTCATCTCCGAAGAAGGTATCATCATGGATCCAACAAAGGTCGAGGATATTATGGAATGGCTTGTGTCAATGAATGTCCCAGAAGTGCGTATCTTAATGGGCTTAGAAGGATACCATCAACAGTTCATCGAGGGATTCTCAAAGATAGAAAATCTGATTACAAAATTGCAGAAGAAGAATAAGAGGTTTGTTTGGATCGAGAAATTCGCGGAGGCATTTTAGAGGCTCAAGGAACTATTGAAAATGAAACCAATACTGAAGGTCCTTGACACGGATGCAAACTTCTTGGTATGCACTAACACATCCAAGGAAGGCTTAGGAAAAGTCTTTATGCAAGACGGTCGAGTGATCGCTTACATATCGAGGAAGTTGAGAAGGCATGAGGAGAACTATGTGATGCATGATTTGGAGTTGTTAAGCATTGTTTATGACTTGAGAGATTGGAGACACTACCTTATTGGATGAAAGTTTGAACTAAAAACAGACCACTGTGGACTGCATCACATCTTTACACAAAGCAACTTGAATGCACGACAATGACATTGGTCGCAATTGCTTAGCGAGTACGATTTCAATATTACTTACATAAAAGGAACAGTGAACTGAGTGGCGGATGCATTGAGTCGGAGACCATGCATATTTTTAGTGTTGCCTCTTCAAATGAATCTAGGTGAAAATATTCTAACCTTACAGTGCGACGATGACTGGTACAAAGATATTAAGGATTTTATTGGACAAAACACCATGATGGTACCAAGATTGGAAGGATTTACATTGGACGATGACAGATTATTGAGATTTAAAAATCGAATTTATGTACCACTGAACGACGAGTTGAGGATTTTGATCCTAAATGAGGCTCACAGAGTAGTATACCTGGCTCATCCTAAAGTCACGAAGATGAGGAAAGATATTAAACCCTTATTCTTCTAGAAAGGAATGAAGGTAGACATAGTCAACTACATGGAAATATGTCTAGAATGTCAACAGGTGAAGGTTGAACATAGACATCCAGTAGGATTATTATAGCCACACACTATTCCAAAATTGAAATGGGAGGTCATTTCCATGGATTTCATTGTTGTATTTCTAGTGACGGAAAGGAGACACGACTCGATCTTTGTGGTATTCAACACTCTGAAGAAAGAGTGCTCACTTTATTCCTGTGCGTAGGATGTATCAGGCACTTGACATAGATAGAGTTTTCATCAGTGATATTGTGAGGCTGAATGGTGTTCCTAAGAGGATTATATCTGGTCGAGGATCGATGTTTACTAGACGATTTTGGACTAGTTTCCAAGAGGCTTTGGGAACCCAACTTAACTTTAGTACTGCGTATCACCCGAAGATAGAAGACTAGACCAAACAATCAAACCAAATCTTGGAGGACATGTTGCGCATGTGTGTGATGGACCAAAAAAAGCATTGGGAAGAATTCTTGCCACTGGTATAATTCTCATATAACAACATTTATCAAAGCACCATTAAAATGTCACCTTTCAAGTTTCTTTACGGGAGACCATGTCAGATGCCTTTGAGTTGGGATCGAATTGAGGATAGGCTCATGGTGGGGCCAGAAGCAATCCAAGAAATGGAATATCAAATGAAAACAATGAGAAAAAGGATAAAATAAGCGTAGGACTGACATAAGAGTTATGTCGATGTGCATTGCGTCGACCATAGTAACGAGGTTTGCGATTGAGTCTTCTTGCGGGTGAGACTACATAAGATTTCGATCAAGTTTGGAAAGGGTGCTAAACTATCTGCTAGGTTCATGGGATCCTGCGATAATGTGGAAAAAGGAGGGTCGTGGCCTATTGACTAGCCTTGCCTGATCCTTGAAACATATGCACAATGTCTTTCACGTCTCTATTTGAGACATTATCTTAGTGATCCTACACATGTTTTGAATTGAGTACCTTGCAAGTATCGGATGAGGGTGCACTCACAGTTGAGCCAATATGCATCCTGGACCATCACATTCGACATCTACGACATCAAACAATAGATCAGGTCAAGGTATAGTGGGACAACTATAGTCAGCAATCGGTGACCTGGGAGGATGCATATGATATGCACCAACAATTCCATTTTTGTTGATAGATAGACTTATGACACTGTGATACACTTTATTTCAGAACTTATATACTGTGAAACTTCGGGACGAAGTTTAAAACAAGAGGGGGTCTATGTAACATCCCACTCTTGTGCACACTGAGTGAAATTATTATTTGAGGACACTTGCTTGCAAGTGATCCAGATTATTATACTATTGGTCGTTTTAATATGATTATGAGACATTATGAATTGATGATATGTTAATTTGTTTTATTCACATAGACATGTGCTATTGACTGGGTTCTCCTGAGTGTGTAGGACTCTGGACCTCAAGGATGCATGGGCATCAATGAAACCTCTTGGACCCCAGATCGAGTCAGGGAGTGGACTGTTGGGTTGAATATTGTTGATGTGACATATGTACATATGATTAGATGTTATGACGATTGATTATTATTGTTGACATGATTCGTTGATGGATGCAGGCTAACAATAGCTTGTCAATCAGACTCACATGTGGATTAGAGGGGTCACACAAAAAAACCAGAGACTTTGAGGGAGAGGTGTGGGAGCATCCCTGCCACAACCTACTAGGACTCTTGCCATGGCTCGACCTATAGGTTAACGATTACCTAGTTCGACAAGACCCATGATGTCATGAGGGAAGACTGCGACAGTCACTCACGATGATTCTAAGGGAAGTGCAATAAGGCAGGTGCCTTATTCCTTAAAGACCCTTAGTCTCCCACAAGATCACCTAGCGGAGTATTGACTCCAGGGGTTTTTGATGTCTACCAAGTTAGTCAAAAGGCGAGTGTCACGATTGGAGAATGTAATGCATCCTAAAGGGAATGTTGTGCAAGGAAAATATAAAGAGGCAAGTGGCACCCTTGGAGCACCTAGTGCATCCTGAAGGTTATGTCGTGTTTATAAATGGTAAGTGAATAAACCTAGATGACCTTAATATGAATGATGTGATAAGTAGGATTTAAAAAAAAAAAATCCCTAATAAAAATGTCGCCCACCCTAGACTGTGCATCTGCCTCTAGCTGAGCTATCCTTTGTCCTAGTGAGAAAATCTCTTGCTCTGCAAAAGGTTATTAAGCTTTTTATTATCATCCTGGATTGAAGTTTTTATCGTCTTACCTGGATCTGCATCTCGTCTGCTTGGATCCGCCTTTAATAGCTCTCGGATACTATCTATCTATGTATCTTGTACCTGTATCCTCTCCATCAATACTCTCATTAGTCTCTTAGTAGGTAATATCCTTGCAGCTACAGTCTACAAATGAAAAACTCTATAAAAAGGATGGAGGAGGAGGAGTATTGATATAATCTTTATTCATAACATTACGCTGCTGAATTTGTGTCTTGACTAAACTTATCTTGTGGGAGTTGGGATATCCAGCTCAAGTAACGAGTGGTAGCTCGACCTTGCGAGGCGATCTGGGTGAGAGCGGTTCTCTAGTATTGTGTGTGTGGCCCCTTTGAGGCTAGGGGGGCTCATGGGGAAGAAGAGTACCCCTAGAATTGGCTAGGAGGTACCAATGAGGTCACATCGATCGGCAAGCGAGAGCTGGATGGAGCATGTGCAATACAACGACTCGAAGATGTCGCATTTTGCTATGGTACGCACATGTTTATTTTTGAATGGTAGATTAATATTGTTCCTGTGCTTCCATTACTGTATTTACTTTGTGTAAATATTATGTTTTACAAAACATTTTATAATCAATGAACTTAAAGTCATCCTAGCCTTACGCTTGCTACATTTTGAATTGATTCCCTTGGCGAACCCAACCCTGATTGCTATGTCTTTTCTGTGTTTTTTTTCTTGATTGTTACCAAGAAATTTGTGTTTTTCCATTACTCTTCAGTCATCAGTCCATGTTTGAGTAGTCGTCCAGGAGTCTAATCGACAATCGTCACTTCCGTGTTTAAATACCTATACATTCAAATGCCCTTCTTTTCTGTGCATGGATGATGAGTGGAGGATAAATTTTTCCCAGCTATCGATCCCTTATTTATCTCTATTTGTTTCCTTTATAATTGATCTTTAATCCTTTGCCTTCTTGTGGATGAGTATCTCTGCATTTTTTATTGATTCATTATTGAATGATTAATATTTGTGCCTTCTTTGTAAATGATTAACTCATCGATGTGAATGGCCAATCCAGGAATTTTAAACTCTGCGTTGAATGTTTAATCCTTGTTGTGATTGGCTTATCTTCTACTCCTGTGATTGATTTATTTCTTGCTGCAATTTTCTACTGCTTTTCATTTTTTTATTCCTAGAGTCATCACCTACATTCTTCTTGGATGGAATGATTATAGTTTAAAGGTTATGGTATCCTTTAATGCATCTAGGTCCTTTAACTAATGAGAGTTTGAATTCATTTTAATGTTGATTAACCCTTTATATTGTGTCCAGATAGAAATTGTTTTATTGCTGAATAACCATTAACTGCGTCCAATTTTCATTCTGTTTGTACTATTGAATTAAACCTAAACCTGCATTCTTAATGTTGTTGACAACGAATAAAAAAGTACATAAATATTATAATTGGACAGAGATTCCATTGTCGACTTAGATTTATTAATGGACAGTAATCTTGATTGAATGGACAATGAATTTAATATATGTATGACAACTCTTTTATACATATAATGTGTGACTGTGAAATTAATATTTAATTAACGAAAAAATCTTGTGTTGATAGACAACATTATCATAGATTTAATGCATTGATGATAGATTAGATAGTGATATATTTACTTTGTTGTTGACTGTGTTGTATCAAATACAGTAACCATTCTAGACGACGATATATACTTAGACCAACGATGTATCTAATGGACTACAAATTATATATGGTTGCGAATTGATGAAATGGCTGTGAATTTTCTATGTCTGCAATTTATGCATATGTCTGCGTTTTTGTAAATAGTAAAACACAACGAATTTAATAATTCTGAGTTTATCACGGAACCCCAGGCAACATCCTTGTTGACAGTAAATATTTTTAAGTATGAGAAAAATTATTGTAGACAATGATATATTCTTAAGCTTGAGCAATATATTCTTAAGTCTGAGCGAAATTACAGTAGACAATCATATATTCTTAAGTCTAAGTGAAATTACTATAGACAACAATATATAAAGTTATCATATTTTAACTAAAGTTTGAGACATTTGATGGTTGCACCAAATACGACTATCTATTGTAGTGTAAGTACTCACGCAGAAGCTAGGATCTCCTTCCACATTGCCCTGTGAATTTTAAATTATTACTACATAAGAATTCTATTTATAATTGAATTGCAGCACCTTATTTTAGGCATTCCTTCTAATAGTAATTAAGCATATCAACATTTTGAGTGGATAGATGGAATGCTTACCTTACCCTTGATTTAATTTCAATTGATAGATTTCGTGACTAATGCAGTTCGCATAACTAGATTGTTGATTTATATTTAAAGATTCTTGACTCTTTACAGTTTTCATTTAAAAGTCATTTAAAAAGGTCCTTAGTATTTGTCCAACCCTTATCACTAATTAAGTTGCTACATCGCTGCGTTTTATCCTTGTCGATGGATCATATGTATATATATTATGCAATTGGATGAGGCGAGTGGCATGATTGAAAGGCTATTTGGGTTAAATATGTTGTAATGGTTAAATGCCAAGCTTGACAGGGAATCAATGCTATTTTAGATAATATTTATAATGTTAAACTATAAATTATTGCATTTTATTAATTTCTAACTATCATTAAATTTTTTAATTTTTTCTATTTTTTAATTTTTTTCATTTATAATTACATTTTTTCCAATAATAAATATAAATTAGTATATATCTTAGTTTATAAATTATATTTTAATAAAAATACTAAAATTTTAATAAAATACAATTATGAATAATATAGTTGAGATGATATTTCTTTCAATAAACAATAATATATGTATGTTATTATGGGATGTATTTTCATGAAAAGATCAATATAATAGATACACAAATAATATAGTTGAAGATATTATATATATATATATATATATATATATATATATATATATATTATGATGAAGAGTGATACATACATTTGTAATTAAGACCATGGAATTTCTACTCAATATAAAATTTTAATTTAATGCAATTATGAATAATATGTATAAGTAATTAATGTATAGATTTATATGAAGAATATGAATACTATGATTGAGATTATATCCACACAAATCCATGTATATCTCAAATTTATCATATACTAAGAGGGGTTCAATTAAAGTACAAAACTTTCTTCTCTTTTGCATTATAAAAAAGGTTTACATTTTAAGAGATTTAATCCCTCTAGATGCAGTTTAGATGTATCTATGGAGACACGTATAACTTTGAAACACAACCTCATAGTACAAGAAAATAATTCCATGAAAAAATGTTTTCACGAAACTTTAACCTACATTATTTATTATAAGACCTTATACTTCATTATCTAACATATATTAGATAAAACTATCTTTATAAATATAATGTATTTTGTACTTCTATAAAGGCTAGACATAACCAAGTGATTGTGTTTCTCTCATTACCCGATTTTATAAATTGTAAAGACTCTAATTTTGTTATCTTTATAGGATTGATTTTATTCTTATAATTTATAGGCATTTCCTTTTTCTTTTAAACATTTAATAAAAAAGAAAAGTATGTAACATCCCGCTCTTGCACGCATTGAGCAAACTTATTCTTTGAGGACACTTGCTTGCAAGTGATCCAGATTATTATACTATTGGTCGTTCAAATATGATTATGAAACAATATGGATTGATGATATGTTAATATGTTGTATTCACATAGACATGCGCTATTGACTGGGTTCTCCTGAGTGTGCAGGAATTTGGACCTCGAGGATGCAAAGGCATCGATGAAACCCCTTAGACTTCGGATCGAGTCAGGGAGTGGACTGTTGGGTTGAATATTGTTGATGTGACATATGTACATATGATTAGATGTTATGATGATTTATTATTATTGTTGAGAGGATTCGTTGATGGATGTAGGTTGACAATAGCTTGCCAACCAGACTCACATGTGGAGTAGAGGGGTCACACATGACAACCAGAGACTTTGAGGGAGAGGTGTGGGAGCATCCCTTCCATAGCCTACTAGCGCTCTTGTTGTGGCTCGAACTGTAGGTTAACGATTACCTAGTTCGAGAAGACCCACGATGTCATGAGGGAAGACTGCGACAGTCGGTCACGATGATTCTAAGGGGCATGCAATAAGGCAGGTGTCTTATTCCTTAGAGGCCCTTATTCTCCCACAAGATCACTTGGTAGAGTATTGATTATAGAGGTTTTTGATGTCTACCAAGTCAGTCAAGAGGCGAGTGGCACCCTTGGAGCATGTAGTGCGTCTTGAAGAGCACGTCGTGCAAGGAAAAAAGAAAGATGCGAGTGGAACCCTTGAAGCATGTAGTGCATCCTGAAGGGAACATCGTGCAAGGAAAAATGAAAGAGACGAGTGGCACCCTTGGATCACCTAGTGCGTTCTGAAGGGCACGTCGCATTTTTAACTAGTAAGTCAATAAACCTAGATGACCTTAAAATGAATCATGTGATAACTAAGATTTAAAAAAAAAATTCCCTAATAAAAATGTCACCGAGCCTAGGGAAATTAAAAACCCAGGTCTAAGTAAAACTTGTGGTCAATAAAAAAAAAACAACTAATAATAAATAAACTTGTAACAAGAAGGGGGGTAAGAAATTCAAATTAAATTTTAAAATCAAATTATAATGGGGGATTAAAATTTTAAAAAGGGAAATCATTGTTTTATCTATGCATGCTAATTTAATTTTTAGTTAAAAAGAAAAAGGGGTAAATGGTTGTTTTTCTACACTTGCTAATTTGATTTTTAGTTAGAAAGGGAAAAGAGGGAAACTAAAGGAAAAAAGGGGAAACATAAAGAAAAAGCTGAATGTCTAACTTAATAAGGAATCTTGCCTTGGGAACTTGCTATTTTTGAACTCAACTAGGAATTTAGTAAGGTGTAAGTCATTTAAGAAGTGTAAGGGAATTTTGGGACACCTAGGAGAATTTTTAGGAATGCTTTTAGGTGGGTGAGGGAAATAGGAAGAATTAATTAATAAATAAAATTAATTTTCTAGTGCAACTAGGGGATTAGGTGACATGTGTACGGGGGTGGTTTTTGCTAATTAATTAAATGAAAAGGAAATTTAATGAGTATTTGGTAAACTAATTACTTGAAAAGATCTATAAAAAGGATGTAGGAGGAGGAGTATGGATCTCATCTTTATGCGTAACATTACGCTGCTAAATTTTTGTCTTGACTGGACTTATCTTGTGGGAGTTGGGATACCTAGCTCGGGTAACGAGTGGTAGCTCGACCTTGCGAGGTGAGTTAGGTGCTAGCGGTTCTATGGTAATGTGTGTGTGGCCACTTTGCGGCTCGGGGGGCTCAGGGGGGAGAAGAGTACCCCTAGCATTGGTTGGCAAGTACTAGTGAGATCACACCGATCGACAAGCGGTAGCTGGACAAAGCATGCATGAGACAACGATTTAGAGCTACGTATTTGGCTACGGTACACATACGTTTATTTTTGAATGGTAGATTAATATTGTTCATGCACTTCCATTACTATACTTCTTTTGTGTAAAGATTATGTTTTACTCAACATTTTATAATCAATGAACTTAAAGTCATCCCAACCTTATGCTTGCTGCATTTTGAATTGATTCCCTTGGTGAACCCAACCCCGATTGCTATGAATTTTTTGTGTTTGTTTTATTGATTATTACGAAGAAATTTGTGTTTTTCCTTTATCCCTTTAATCATCAGTCTGTGCCTGAGTAGTCAACCAGGAGCCGAATCGACGGTCGTCACTTCGATGTTTAAAGACCTATAGATTCAATTGCCCTACTTTTTTTTGCATGGATGATGAGTGGAGGATAAATTTTTCCCAACTATCGATCCATTACTTATCTCTATGTTATTCCTTTATGATTAATCTTTAATCCTTGCGCATTCTTGTGGATGAGTATCTCTGCGTTTTTTATTGATTCATTGTTGAATGATTAATCTTTGCACCTTATTTGTGAATGATTAACTCTGTGATTTGAATGACCTATCCCAGAATGTTAAACTCTGTATTGAATGTTTAATCCCTGCTGTGATTGGCTTATCTTCTTCTCCTACAATTGATTTGTTTCTTGCTGCGATCTTCTACTGCTTTTCGTTTTTTCTTCCTACAGTCATCGACTACATTCTTCTTGGTTGAAATGATTATAGTTTAAAGGTTATGGTATCCTTTAGTGCATCTAGGTCCTTTAACTAATGAAAGTTTGAATTCGTTTTACTGTTGATCAAGCCTTTATATTGCGTCCAGATTGAATTTTTTTTATTGTTGAATAACCATTAACTCTGTCTCATTTTTATTTCATTTGTAGTGTTGAATTAAACCTATACCTATGTTCTTAATGTTGTTGACAACAAATAGCAAAGTAATAAAATATTATTATTGGACAGAGGTTTCATTTTCGACTTAGATTTATTAATGGAAAATAATCTTGATGGAATGTACAACGAATTTAATATATGTATGACAGTGATTTTATACATATAATGTGTGACTGTGAAATTAATATTTAATTAACGACAAAATCTTATGTTGATAGATAGTATTATCATAGATTTAATGGAATGCATGGGTAATATAAATTAGACAACGATATATTTACTTTGTTGTTGATTGCGTTGTATCAAATGCAGTAACCATTCTAGACAACGATATATCCTTAGACCAGTGATGTATCTAATTCACTATGAATTATATATGGTTTCAAATTTGCTATGTCTGTAATTTATGCATATGTCTGTGTTTTTGTAAATAGTAAAACACAACGAATTTAATAATTTTGAGTTTATCACAGAACCCCATGTGACATCCTTTTTTACAGTAAATATTCTTAAGTCTGAGCGAAATTACTATAGACAACGATATATTCTTAAGTCTGAGTGAAATTATTGTAGATATAGATATATAAGTTATCATGTTTTAAATAAAGTATGAGCCATTTGATGGTTGCACCAAATACGACTGTATATTGCAGTGTAAGTACTCACGTAGAAGCAAGGGTCTCCTTCCACATTGCCTTGCGAATTTTAAATTATTACTACATAGGAATTATATTGACAATTGAATTGCAGCGCCTTATTTTAAGCATTCTTTCTAATAGTAATTAACCATATCATCATTTCGAGTGGATAGATGGAATGTTTACCTTACCCTTGATTTAATTTCAATTTACAAATTTCGTTACTAATGCAGTTCTCATAACTAGATTTCCGATTTTTGTTTAAAGATTCTTGACTGTTTAAAATTTTCATTTAAAAGTCATTTAAAAAGGTGCTTAGGATTTGTGAAACCCTTATCACTAATTAAGTTGCTACACCACTGCGTTTTATCCTTGTCGATGGATCATATGTATATATATTATGCAGTTGGATGAGGCGAGTGGCAGGATTGAAAGGCTATTTGGGTTGAAGATTTTGTAATGGTTAAATGCCAAGGTGGATAGGGAATCACTGTTATTTTAGATAATATTTCTAATGTTAAACTATAAATTATTTGTTTTAAGATGCTTCATTCCTGCCATATTTTTAAAGGACTGAATTTTCAAATACAAGGTGAGGAAGAGACTATTCTTGTTGATATTGACCTGGAAAATTTAAAGTATAGTTGATTTATTGATCATTAAACAATTGAATGGAAGGGTAAAAGACACTAGAAGATGTTATAATTGAATAATTAATTATGATTGGTTACATCAATCAATCATTATGAGCTATGTGTTATTATTGGGTTATATGCACTTATTTAGTGGATTTATATGTATTTTAGGCTTCGTGTTGGATTTTATTGGCAGATGGTAATCTATTATCAGATCTCAGGTGTCTGCCTTGTAAGAAACAAGAAGGCTATATGGTTCATTGCGCAATTTAAAATGTATCAAACATAGTTATCATACATCATTTCCAGTTGGTGGTTTGAGTGCTTCGTTTATCATTGCGTCTAATGTTTGACAACCTAATTTTGGACTTTTGGCATTTGGATCATGTCACGTTTTAAGGTTGTTTGGTTATGTTTCACCTTAGATTCAATCACGCTTGTCACCATGTGGCAGCATGATCCCTATGATTGGGTCATTGGGCGCATGACTGATAAGGGCATCTCTTGACTAGGCCTTGGGTCTTGTTCTTCCTGATGTGGGCGTTGTTTGTTGTAATTGATGTTGGTACTTGGTTCTGTAATGCCTCACTACGTTGGGTTTTTCACACCATAAAGGGTTCTAGTTACTGGTCGTTGAAGACATTGTGTCGGGTTCGTTGATGTTGTCCTTTATCTTGTAGGCATTGTCTTGCTTGTGTCGGGAGGGTAGTTGTTTTATCTGTCTATTGATTATCGCATGTTTTGTCCAAATGCATGATGTGCTAGTATGTTAAGTTGTTGTTGTTTGTTGCTTGAATGTGTAAGTTGTGTCCGTCATCAAGTCATGTTGATTAATTATTTTTGTTGATTTCCTTCCTTCTTAAAACAAAAAAAATTCCTTGCTTGTGTTGCTTGTAGTCGTAACGATTGGGGTCGTTACATATGGTATCAGAGCAGGTTCAACCCTGCAACTGTGGATCGCCATGATTTTCACTGCAGTAAATAGTTGAGTATTAAACTAGTGCTAACTAAAAACTTTAACGTGTCCTTGAGGTGATATCGATTAGAGGACGCCACAAATATTCATAGTGTGGTGCTATGGAAGGAGGTGCGATGCCTCTAGAAGTGACCACGCCCTCATATTTTAACTCCCAAGGGGAAGAACAAGTCTTTGGGATGGATTCGATTGTTGTAAGGGATGATGATGGTTTGACAAGGTCCTTCCAAAGATTTTTAGAGGCCTTGATCACCATCGGTACTGAGATGAGGTCAGGGTGCTTGTACCCCTGAGGGTCCACATTGCGCCCCAGCCAGTACTGTTATCTTTCACCGCGAACTCAAGAAGGTAAAATTTCCCAAGTTCTATGTTCCTCCAGACAGCGCAATCGTCGAGGAATCATTGGAGAATATGGCGATGTTCTTTGCACTTCACGACTATACCTCCAACATGAAGTTCTGCATGGAAGTATTTCAACTGAAGGGGAGCGCTCTTCTATGGTGGAAGACGTTCCTCCCACTTTTGAACCTGGCTGTCAAAGATGTGTCATGGGAACTATTCGAGGAATGGTTCTGAGATTGGAATCTATCGGAGGAATTCATTGAGCATCAGCTCAATGATTTCAATGTCTTGAGACACAACGACCATATGGTGCCCGAGTACGAGGCTCATTTTCAGAGCTTCTTTGTATGCTCCACTCCTAATTACCGAGAAACTTAAGATCAACAAGTTCGTGTTGGGCCTTAATGTTAGGATTCAACTTCTAATATGGGTACTAAGAACACTGAACCGAAGAAGGTGTGTTGGACATGTGGGGAGCCACATTACTACCCAGTGGAGACAATTATAGCATCTGGATCAGCCGAACCCACTACCATGGGATATTTGGAAAAGGCCCATCGGATTCATGCTGTGGTGAATAACCACCAGGAAGAGAACCAGTCGACTGCACTTGAGACGTCAGGTACTGTTGTTGACTAGACACTTAGTATTTTGATAGATCCAGGTGCTACCAAGAGTTTCATTTTTGGGGCAGCATTAAAAGAATTAAGGTAAAGGCGAGCGAATAGGATGAGTTTATATTTGTAGAAATGGCTTTCGGAGACAAACAAAAGGTTGGAGGTAAGATTACGGGATGTAGCCTTAACCTGGGAGATTTTGTCACCAGGGCCAACCTGTATGTCATGCTCTTAGGATCTTATGACGACGTGATTGGTATGGATTGGTTGGAATCGCATGAGGCAATACTCAACTCTAAGATGAAACGATTGAGCTTGGTCGATGATGAGGGATAAAGATGCGTGATTGTAGGTAAGAACCAGGGAGTTTCCCCGAGGNGGTTCATCTCATCCTTGCAGCTACGGAAGAGCATGTGCAATGGATGTAATCTTTTTGTGATCCTTGCATTAAACAAGAAGGGAGTAGTGGAAGGTCTAGAACACCTTCCGATGGAAAGAGAGCTTGCGGACGTCTTCCCTAAGGATCTACCTGGGACATCGCCAGAGAGGGAATTGGAATTTATCATAGACCAAAAACTAGGGGCTGAACCAATAGCAAGAATGCCTTATAATATGTTGGCCTTGGAGTTATAGGAGTTGAGAATGCAACTAAAAGAGTTGTTGGACCTAGGACTTATACGTCCAAGGTGTCACCGTGGGGTGTGCCTATTATTTTTATGGAAGAAGGATGGGTCATGGAGACTTTTCATTGACTACCATCAATGGAACAAGGAAATGAAAAAGAATCAATATCTGTTGTCAAGGATTGAT
>JASDQU010105299.1:22879-33417 GCA_032191745.1 Picea mariana
GAGTCAATAGCATCTGTATATAGCAATAGTAAAACATCATGTCATCAATCATGACGCATCATCATCATGGTTCATCATCATAAAAATCCAGATCACTTGCGAGCAAGTGTCCCCAAAGAATAAGTTTTGTCAGTGCGCCAGAGCGGGATGTTACAACGACCTTAAAATGAATGATGTGATAAGTAAGATTTAAAAACAATTTTCCCTAATAAAAATGTCACCCAACCTAGGGAAATTAAAAACCTAGGTCTAAGTAGAACTTGTGGTCAATAAAAAAAAGAAAATAATAATAAATAAACTTGTAACAAGAAGGGGGGTAAGAAATTTAAATTAAATTTTAAAATCAAATTATAATGGGGGATTAAAATTTTAAAAAGGGAAATCATTGTTTTATCTACGCATGCTAATTTAATTTTTAGTTAAAAAGAAAAAGGGGTAAATGGTTGTTTTTCTAGACTTGTTGATTTGATTTTTAATTAGAAAGGGAAAAGAAGGAAACTTAAAAGAAACAGGAAACTAAAGGAAACACGGGAAACATAAAGAAAAAGTTGAATGTCTAACTTAGTAAAGAAGCTTGCCTTGGGAACTTGCTATTTTTTAACTCAACTAGGAATCTATTAAGGCGTAAATCATTTAAGAAGTGTAAGGGAATTTTGGGACACCTAGGAGTGTTTTTAGGAATGTTTTTAGGTGGGTGAGGGAAATAGGAAGAATTAATTAATTAATAAAATTAATTTTCTAGTGCAACTAGGGGATCAAGCAACATGTGTACGAGGGAGGTTTTTGCTAATTAAGTAAATGAAAAGAAAGTTTAATGAGAATTTGGGAAACTAATTACTTGAAAAACTCTATAAAAAGGATGTAGGAGAAGGAGTATGGATCTCATCTTTATGCGTAATATTACGCTGCTGAATTTTTGTCTTGACTAAACTTATCTTGTGGGAATTGGGATACCCAGCTCGAGTAACGAGTGGTAGCTCGACCTTGCGAGGTGAGTTGGGTGCTAGCAGTTCTATGGTAATGTGTGCATGGCCCCTTTGTGGCTCGGGGGGCTAAGGGGGAAGAAGAGTACCCCTAGCATTGGTTGGCAGTTACTAGTGAGGTCACATCGGTCGGAAAGTAGTAGCAGGACAAAGCACGTGTGAGACAACGATTTAGAGCTGTCACATTTGGCTACGATACACATGCATTTATTTTTTAATGGTAGACTAATATTGTTCATGCGCTTCCATTACTGTACTTCTTTTGTGTAAAGATTATGTTTTACTCAACATTTTATAATCAATGAACTTAAAGTCATCCTAGCCTTACGCTTGCTTGATTTTGAATTGATTCCCTTGGTGAACCCAACCCCGATTGCTATGAATTTTCTATGTTTGTTTTATTGATTATTACGAAGAAATTTGTCTTTTTCCCTTATCCCTTGAGTCATTAGTCTATGCCTGAGTAGTCAACCAGGAGCTGAATCGACGATCATCACTTCGGTGTTTAAAGACCTATAGATTCAAATGCCCTACTTTTCTGTGCATGGATGATGAGTGGAGGATAAATTTTTCCCAGCTATCGATCCATTACTTATCTCTGTGTTTTTCCTTTATGGTTGATCTTTAATCCTTGCGCGTTCTTGTGGATGAGTATCTCTACATTTTTTATTGATTCATTGTTGAATGATTAATCTTTGTGCCTTATTTGGGAATGATTAACTCTACGATTTGAATGACCGATCCCATAATATTAAACTATGCATTGAATGTTTAATCCCTGCCGCGATTGGCTTATCTTCTACTCGTACGATTGATTTGTTTCTTGCTGCAATCTTCTATTGCTTTTCATTTTTCTTCCTGCAGTCATCTCCTACATTCTTCTTGGCTGAAATGATTATAGTTTAAAGGTTATGGTATCCTTTAGTGCATCTAGGTCCTTTAATTAATGAGAGTTTGAGTTCATTTTAGTGTTGATTAACCCTTTATATTGTGTCCAGAGTGAAATTGTTTTATTGTTATATAACTATTAACTCTGTCCAATTTTTATTTCATTTGTACTGTTGAATTAAACCTATACCTACATTCTTAATGTTGTTGACAACAAATAGCAAGGTACAAAAATATTATTATTGGACAGAGATTTCAATTTCAACTTAGATTTATTAATGGACAATAATCTTGATTGAATGTACAACAAATTTAATATATGTATGACAGTGATTTTATACATATAATGTGTGACTGTGTCTTTAATATTTAATTAACAACAAAATCTTATGTTGATAGATAGTATTATCATAGATTTAATGGAATGCATGGGTAATATAGATTAGACAACGATATATTTACTTTGTTGTTGATTGCGTTGTATCAAATACTGTAACCATTCTAGACAACGATATATCCTTAGACCAGTGATGTATCTAATTGACTGTGAATTATATATGGCTGCGAATTTGCTATGTTTGCAATTTATGCATATGTCTCTGTTTTTGTAAATATTAAAACACAATGAATTTAATAATTCTGAGTTTATAACAGAACCCCATGCAACATCCTTGTTTACAGTAAATATTCTTAAGTTTGAGAGAAACTATTGTAGACAACGATATATTCTTAAGTCTGAGTGAAATTACTATAGATAACGATATATAAAGTTATCATGTTTTAACTAAAGTATGAGCCATTTGATGGTTGCACCAAATATGACTGTCTATTGTAGTGTAAGTACTCACGCAGAAGCGAGGGTCTCCTTCCACATTGCCTTGTGAATTTTAAATTATTACTAAATAGGAATTGTATTGACAATTGAATTGCAGCGCCTTATTTTAATCATTCCTTCTAATAGTAATTAAGCATATCATCATTTTGAGTGGATAGATGGAATGTTTACCTTACCCTTAATTTAATTTCAATTTACAAATTTCGTTACTAATGCAGTTCTCATTACTAGATTTTCGATTTCTATTTAAAGATTCTTGACCGTTTAAAATTTTCATTTAAAAGTCATTTAAAAAGGTGCTTAGGATTTGTGCAATCCTTATCACTAATTAAGTTGCTACACCACTGCATTTTATCCTTGTCGATGGATCATATGTATATATATTATGAAGTTGGATGAGGTGAGTGGCATGATTGAAAGGCTATTTGGGTTAAATATGTTGTAATGGTTAAATGCCAAGGTTGATAGGGAATCACTGCTATTTTAGATAATATTTTTAATGTTAAACTATAAATTATTCGTTTTAGGATGCTTCATTCCTATCTTATTTTTAAAGGACTGAATTTTCAGATAGAGGGTGAGGAAGAGACTATTCTTGTTGATATCGACCTGGAAAATTTAAAGTGTAGTTGATTTATTGATCATTAAACAATTGAATGGAAGGGTAAAAGACACTAGAAGATGTTATAATTGAATAATAAATTATGATTGGATACATCAATCAATCACTATGAGCTATGTGCTACTATTGGGTTATATGCACTTATTTAGTGGATTTATATGTATTTTAGGCTTCGGGTTGAATTTTATTGGCGGATGGTAATCTATTGTCAGATCTTAGGTGTCTTCCTTGTAAGAAACAAGAAGGCTATCTAGTTCATTGCACAATTTAAAATGTATCGAACATAGTTATCCTGCATCATTTCCAGTTGGTGGTTTGAGTGCTTCATTTATCATTGCATCTAACGTTTGACAGTTTAATTTTGGACTTTTCGCGTTTGGATCATGTCACGTTTTAAGGTTGTTTGGTTATGTTGCGCCTTAGATTCAATCGTGCTTGTCACCATGTGGCAAGATGATCTCTATGATTGGGTCATTAGGTGCATGAACGATAAGGGTGTCTCTTGACTAGGCCTTGGGTCTTGTGATTCCCGATGTGGGTGTTGTTTGTTGTAATTGATGTTGGTACTTGGTTCTGTAATGCCTCACTATGTTGGGTTTTGCATGCCATAGAGGTTTCTAGTTACTGGTTGTCGAAGACATTGTAGTGGGTTTGTTGATGTTGTCCTTTATGTTGTAGGTGTTGTCTTGCTTGTGTCCGGAGGGTAGTCATTTTATCTGTCTATTGATTATCTCATGCTTTGTCCAAATGTATGATGTGCTAGTATGCTGAGTCATTGTAGTCTATTGCTTGAATGTGTAATTTGTGTCTGTCATCAAGTCGTGCTGATTAATTGTTGTTGTTGATTTCCTTCCTTCTTAAAACAAAAAAAAGAATCACTTTCTTGCGTTGCTTGTAGTTGTAATGATTGGGGTCATTACATATGGTATCAGAGAAGGTTCAACTCTACAACTGTGGATCACCATGATTTTCACTGCAGTAAACCGTTGAGTATTAACCTAGCGCTAACTAAAAGATTTAATGTGTACTTGAGGTGATCTCGATTAGAGGATGCCACAAATATTTGCAACATGGTGCCGTGGAAGGAGGTGAGACACTTCCAGAAGTGATCACACCCTCGGATTTTAACCCCCAAGGGGAAGAACAAGTCTTTGGGATGGATTTGATTGTTGTAAGGGATGATGATGGTTTGACAAGGTCCTTCCAAATATTTTCAGAGGCCTTGGTCACCATCGGTACTGAGATGAGGCCAGGGCATTTGTACACCTGAGGGTCCACAGTGCGCCCTAGCCAGTAACGTTTTTTTTCACCGTGAACTCGAGAAGGTAAAATGTCCCAAGTTTTAAGGTGCTTCGGACAATGCAATTGCTGAGGCATCGTTGGAGAATATGGTGATATGCTTTGCACTTCGCGACTATACCTCCAACATGAAGTTCTGCATGGCAGTCTTTCAACTAAAGGGGAGCGCTCTTCTATGGTGGAAGATGCTCCTCCCACTTTTGAACCTGGCTATCGAAGATGTGTCATGGGAACTGTTCGAGGAACAGTTCTGAGATTGGAATCTATCAGACAAATTCATTTAGCGTCAGCTCGACGATTTCAATGTCTTGAGACACAACGACCATATGGTGCCCGAGTATGAGGTCTGTTTTTGGAGATGCTTTGTATGCTCCACTCCTAATTACCGAAAAACTTAAGGTCAAAAGGTTCATGTTGGGCCTTAATGTTAGGATTCAACTTCTACTTTGGGTACTAAGAATACCGAATCGAAGAAGGTGTGTTGGACATGTGGGGAGCCACATTACTAGCGGGATTGCCTAGTGGAGGCAATTAGAGTATCTAGATCAGCCAGACCCACTACCATGGGATATTTGGAAAAGGCCCATCAGATTCATGCAGCGGTGAATAACTGCCAGGAAGAGCACCATTTGACTGCACTCGAGATATTAGGTACCGTCACTGACCAGACACTTAGTATTCTGATAGATCTAGGTGCTACAAAGAGTTTCATTTCTAGGGAAATGTTAAAAGAATTAAGGTAAAGGCAGGCGAATAAGATGAGTTTATCTTTGTAGAAATGGATTCTAGAGGCAAAAAAAAGGTTGGAGGGAAGGTTATGGGTTGTACCCTTAACCTGGCAGAGTTTTTCACCAGGGAAAACCTGTACGTCACGCTCTTAGGATCTTATGATGATGTGATCGGTATAGACTGGTTGGAATTGCATGAGGTAATACTCAACTCTAAGACAAAAGAATTGATCTTGGTCAATGATGAGGGACAAAGAAGCGTGATTGTAGGTTGGAACCAGGGAGTTTCCCTGAGGTTCATCTCATCCTTGCAGCTATGGAAGAGCATGTGCAATGGATGTAATATTTTTGTGATCCTTGCATTAAACAAGAAGGGAGTAGCGGAAGGTCTAGAACACCTTTCGGTGGCGAGAGAGTTTGCGAACATATTCCCTAAGGATTTACCTAGGATGTTGCCGGAGAGGGAATTGGAATTTATCATAGACCTAAAATTGCGGGCTGAACCAATAACAAGAACGCGTTATCGGATGTCGACCCTGATGTTATAGGAGTTGAGAATGCAACTGAAAGAGTTGTTGGACCTAGGAATTATATGTCCAAGGTGTCACCGTGGGGTGCGCCTATTATTTTTATGGAAGAAGGATGGGTTGTGGAGAGTCTTCATTGACTACCGTCAATGGAACAAGGAAACGATCAAGAATCAATATCCGTTGCCAAGGATTGGTGATCTATTTGAGCAGATGATAGGTGCAATAGTGTTTTCAAGGATTGACTTCAGATTAGGGTATCAACGGTTACGGATCAAGGAGGACGATGTCCCTAATTCCACCTTTAATACGAGCTTTTGACATTACAATTTTACTCTTTTACCTTTTGGACTGACAAACGCCTCTGGGGTATATATGAGTTGATGAACGGGGTGTTCCGTGAATACTTGGACAAGTTCATCTAAGTATTCATTGATGATATTTTGATTTACTCTCAGATGATGGAGGAGAATGAGGAGCACTTGCGCTTGGTACTAGAGTGTCTAAGAGAGAAACAATTGTATGGGAAATTGTCTAAATGCTCATTTTATCAATTGAAGATTCACTACTTAGGTAATGTCATATTGGTCATTCAAATATGATTATGAAACATTATGGATTGATGATATGTTAATTTGTTGTATTCACATAGACATGTGCTATTGACTGGGTTCTCCTGAGTGTGCAGAAATTTGAACCTCAAGGATGCAGAGGCATCGATGAAACCCCTTGGACTTTGGATCGAGTTAGGGAGTGGACTGTTGGGTTGAATATTGTTGATGTGACATATGTACATATGATTAGATGTTATGATGATTTATTATTAGTGTTGAGAGGATTCGTTGATGGATGTAGGTTGATGATAGCTTTCCAACCAGACTCACATGTGGAGTAGAGGGGTCATGCATGACAACCAGAGACTTTGAGGGAGAGGTGTGGGAGCATCCCTTCCACAGCCTACTAGCACTCTTGTTGTGGCTTGAACTGTACGTTAACGATTACCTAGTTCAAGAAGACCCACGATGTCATGAGGGAAGACTGTTACAGTTGCTCACAATGATTCTAAGGGGCGTGCAATAAGGCAAGTATCTTATTCCTTAGAGGCCCTTATTCTCCCACAAGATCACCTGGCAGAGTATTGATTCCATGGGTTTTTGATGTCTACCAAGTTAGTCAAGAGGCAAGTGGCACCCTTGGAGCACGTAGTGTGTCCTGAAGGGCACGTCGTGCAAGGAAAAAAGAAAGATGTGAGTGGAACGCTTGGAGCACGTAGTGCATCCTGAAGGGCACGTCGTGTAAGGAAAAAGGAAAGAGACGAGTGGCACCCTTGGATCACTTAGCGCGTCCTGAAGGGCACGTCGCATTTTTAACTAGTAAGTGAATAAACCTAGACGACCTTAAAATGAATCATGTGATAAGTAAGATTTAAAAACAATTTTCCCTAATAAAAATGTCGCCCAGCCTAGGGAAATTAAAAACCTAGGTCTAAGTAAAACTTGTGGTCAATAAAAAAAAACAACTAATAATAAATAAACTTGTAACAAGAAGGTGGGTAAGAAATTCAAATTAAATTTTAAAATCAAATTATAATGGGGGATTAAAATTTTAAAAAGGGAAATCATTGTTTTATCTATGCATGCTAATTTAACTTTTAGTTAAAAATAAAAAGGGGTAAATGGTTGTTTTTCTACAATTGCTAATTTGATTTTTAGTTAGAAAGGGAAAAGAGGGAAACTAAAGGAAAAAAGGGGAAACATAAAGAAAAAGCTGAATGTCTAACTTAGTAAGGAATCTTTCCTCAGGAACTTGCTATTTTTTAACTCAACTAGGAATTTAGTAAGTTGTAGGTCATTTAAGAAGTGTAAGGGAATTTTGGGACACCTAGGAACGTTTTTAGGAATGCTTTTAGGTGGGTGTGGGAAATAGGAAGAATTAACTAATAAATAAAATTAATTTTCTAGTGCAACTAGGGGATCAGGCAACATGTGTACGAGGGAGGTTTTTGCTAATTAATTAAATGAAAAGGAAATTTAATGAGTATTTGGTAAACTAATTACTTGAAAAACTCTATAAAAAGGATGTAGGAGGAGGAGTATGGATCTCATCTTTATGCATAACATTACGCTGTTGAATTTTTTTCTTGACTGAACTTATCTTGTGGGAGTTGGAATACCCAGCTCGAGTAACGAGTGGTAGCTCGAACTTGCGAGGCGAGTTGGGTGCTAGCGGTTCTATGGTAATGTGTGCATGTCCACTTTGCGCTCGGGGGGATCAGGGGGAAGAAGAGTACCCCTAGCATTGGTTAGCAGGTACCAGTGAAATCACATCGATTGACAAGTGGTAGCTAGACAAAGCATGCACGAGACAACGATTCAGAGCTGTCGTATTTGGCTACAGTACACATGCATTTATTTTTAAATGGTAGATTAATATTGTTCATACNTGTAGAGATTATGTTTTACTCAACATTTTATAATCAATGAACTTAAAGTCATCCCAACCTTATGCTTGCTACATTTTGAATTGATTCCCTTGGTGAACCCAACCTCGATTGCTATGAATTTTTTGTGTTTGTTTTATTGATTATTATCAAGAAATTTGTGTTTTTCCCTTATCCCTTTAGTCATCAGTCTGTGCCTGAGTAGTCAACCAGGAGCTGAATCAACGGTCGTCACTTCAGTGTTTAAAGACCTATAGATTCAAATGCCCTACTTTTCTGTGCATGGATGATGAGTTGAGGATAATTTTTTCCCAGCTATCGATCCATTACTTATCTCTGTGTTATTTATTTATGATTGATATTTAATTTTTGAGCGTTCTTGTGGATGAGTATCTCTGCGTTTTTTATTGATTCATTGTTGAATGATTAATCTTTGTGCCTTATTTGTGAATGATTAACTCTGTGATCTGAATGACCAATCCCATAATATTAAACTCTGCATTGAATGTTTAATCCCTGCTGCGATTGGCTTATCTTCTACTCCTATGATTGATTTGTTTCTTGCTGCGATCTTCTACTGCTTTTCATTTTTTCTTCCTGCAGTCATCGCCTACATTCTTCTTGGCTGAAATGATTATAGTTTAAAGGTTATGGTATCCTTTAGTGCATCTAGGTCCTTCAACTAATGAGAGTTTGAATTCGTTTTACTGTTGATTAAGCCTTTATATTGCATCCAGATTGAAATTTTTTTATTGTTGAATAACCATTAACTCTGTCTCGTTTTTATTTCATTTGTACTATTGAATTAAACCTATACCTACGTTCTTAATGTTGTTGACAACAAATATCAAAGTACAAAAATATTATTATTGGACAGAGGTTTCATTTTCGACTTAGATTTATTAATGGAAAATAATCTTGATGGAATGTACAACGAACATAATATATGTATGATAGTGATTTTATACATACAATGTGTGACTGTGAAATTAATATTTAATTAATGACAAAATATTATGTTGATAGACAATATTATCATAGATTTAATGGAATGAGTGGGTAATATAGATTAGACAATGATATATTTACTTTGTTGTTGATTGCATTGTATCAGATACAAAAACCATTCTAGACAATGATATATCCTTAGACTAGTGATGTATCTAATTGACTGTGAATTATATATGGTTGCAAATTTGCTATGTCTATAATTTATGCATATGTATGCATTTTTGTAAATAGTAAAATACAACGAATTTAATAATTTTGATTTTATCACAAAACCCCATACGACATCCTTGTTTACAGTAAATATTCTTAAGTTTGAGCGAAATTACAATAGACAACGATATATTCTTAAGTCTGAGTGAAATTATTGTAGATAGCGATATATAAGTTATCGTGTTTTAACTAAAGTATGAGCCATTTGATGGTTGCACCAAATATGACTGTCTATTGTAGTGTAAGTACTCGCGTAAAAGAGAGGGTCTCCTTCCACATTGCCTTGCGAATTTTAAATTATTACTACATAGAAATTGTATTGACAATTGAATTGCAGCGCCTTATTTTAAGCATTCCTTCTAATAGTAATTAAGCATATCATCATTTCGAGTGGATAGATGGAATGTTTACCTTACCCTTGATTTAATTTCAATTTACAAATTTCGTTACTAATGTAGTTCTCATGACTAGATTTCTTATTTTTGTTTAAAGATTCTTGACTGTTTAAAATTTTCATTTAAAAGTCATTTAAAAAGGTGCTTAGGATTTGTGCAACCCTTATCACTAATTAAGTTGCTACACCACTGCGTTTTATCCTTGTCGATAGATCATATGTATATATATTGTGCAGTTGGATGAGGCGAGTGGTAGGATTGAAAGGCTATTTGGGTTGAAGATGTTGTAATGGTTAAATGCTAAGGTGGATAGGGAAGCACTGTTATTTTAGATAATATTTCTAATGTTAAACTATAAATTATTCATTTTAAGATGCTTCATTCCTGTCATATTTTTAAAGGACTGAATTTTCAAATACAAGGTGAGGAAGAGACTATTCTTGTTGATATTGACCTGGAAAATTTAAAGTATAGTTGATTTATTGATCATTAAACAGTTGAATGGAAGGGTAAAAGACACTAGAAGATGTTATAATTGAATAATAAATTATGATTGGTTACATCAATCAATCACTATGAGCTATGTGTTATTATTGGGTT
>JASDQU010105299.1:33437-49972 GCA_032191745.1 Picea mariana
GAGGGTCTCCTTCCACATTGCCTTGCGAATTTTAAATTATTACTACATAGAAATTGTATTGACAATTGAATTGCAGCGCCTTATTTTAAGCATTCCTTCTAATAGTAATTAAGCATATCATCATTTCGAGTGGATAGATGGAATGTTTACCTTACCCTTGATTTAATTTCAATTTACAAATTTCGTTACTAATGTAGTTCTCATGACTAGATTTCTTATTTTTGTTTAAAGATTCTTGACTGTTTAAAATTTTCATTTAAAAGTCATTTAAAAAGGTGCTTAGGATTTGTGCAACCCTTATCACTAATTAAGTTGCTACACCACTGCGTTTTATCCTTGTCGATAGATCATATGTATATATATTGTGCAGTTGGATGAGGCGAGTGGTAGGATTGAAAGGCTATTTGGGTTGAAGATGTTGTAATGGTTAAATGCTAAGGTGGATAGGGAAGCACTGTTATTTTAGATAATATTTCTAATGTTAAACTATAAATTATTCATTTTAAGATGCTTCATTCCTGTCATATTTTTAAAGGACTGAATTTTCAAATACAAGGTGAGGAAGAGACTATTCTTGTTGATATTGACCTGGAAAATTTAAAGTATAGTTGATTTATTGATCATTAAACAGTTGAATGGAAGGGTAAAAGACACTAGAAGATGTTATAATTGAATAATAAATTATGATTGGTTACATCAATCAATCACTATGAGCTATGTGTTATTATTGGGTTATATGCACTTATTTAGTGGATTTATATGTATTTTAGGCTTCGTGTTGGATTTTATTGGCAGATGGTAATATATTATTAGATCTCAGGTGTCTGACTTGTAAGAAACAAGAAGGCTATCTGATTCATTATGCAATTTAAAATGTATTGAACATAGTTATCCTACGTCATTTCCAGTTGGTGGTTTGAGTGCTTCGTTTATCATTGTGTCTAATGTTTGATAGTTTAATTTTGGACTTTTGGCGTTTGGATCATGTCATGTTTTAAGGTTGTTTGGTTATGTTGCGCCTTAGATTCAATCGCGCTTGTCACCATGTGGCAGCATGATCCCTATGATTGGGTCATTGGGCGCATGACCAATAAGGGCGTCTCTTGATTAGGCCTTGGGTCTTGTTCTTCCTGATGTGGGCGTTGTTTGTTGCAATTGATGTTGGTACTTGGTTTTGTAAGGCCTCACTATGTTGTGTTTTGCATGCCATAGAGGTTTCTAGTTACTGGTCATCAAAGACATTGTGTCGGGTTTGTTGATGTTGTCCTTTATCTTGTAGGCATTGTCTTGCTTATGTTGGGAGGGTAGTTCTTTTATCCGTCTATTGATTATCACATGTTTTTTCCAAATGCATGATGTGCTAGTATGCTAAGTCATTGTTGTCTGTTGCTTGAATGTGTAAGTTTTGTCCGTCATCAAGTCATGTTGATTAATTATTGTTGTTGATTTCCTTCCTTCTTAAAACAAAAAAAAAAATCACTTGCTTGTGTCACTTGTAGTCGTAATGATTGGGGTCATTACATATGGTATCAGAGCAGGTTCAACCTTGCGACAGTGGATCACCATGCTTTTCACTGTAGTAAACTGTTGAGTATTAACCTAACGCTAACTAAAAACTTTAACATGTCCTTGAGGTGATCTCGATTAGAGGACGCCACAAATATTCCCAGCGTGGTGCCGTGGAAGGAGGTGCGACGTCTCCAGAAGTGACCACGCCCTCAGATTTTAACCCCCAAGGGGAAGAACAAGTCTTTGGGATGGATTTGATTGTTGTAAGGGATGATGATGGTTTGACAAGGTCCTTCCAAATATTTTCAGAGGCCTTGATCACCATCAGTACTGAGATGAGGCCAGGGCTCTTATACCCCTGAGGGTCCACATCGCACCCAAGCTAGTACCATTAGCTTTCACTGCGAACTCGAGAAGGTAAAATTTCCCAAGTTCTAAGGTGCTTCAAACAACACAATCGTCGAGGCATCATTGGAGAATATGGTGATGTGCTTTGCACTTCGCAACTATACCTCCAACATGAAGTTCTACATGGCAATCTTTCAACTGAAGGGGAGCGCTCTTCTATGGTGGAAGATGTTCCTCCCACTTTTAAACCTGGCTGTCGAAGATGTGTCATGGGAACTGTTCGAGGAACGGTTCTGAGATTGGAATCTATCGGAGGAATTCATTGAGCATCAACTCAACGATTTCACTATCTTGAGACACAACGACCGTACGGTGCCTGAGTACGAGGCCCATTTTTGGAGCTGCTTTGTATGCTCCACTCCTAATTACCGAGAAACTTAAGATCAACAAGTTCGTGTTTGGCCTTAATGTTAGGATTCAACTTCTACTACAGGTACTAAGAATACTAAACTAAAGAAGGTGTGTTGGACATGTGGGGAGCCACATTACTACCCAGTGGAGACGATTATAGTATCTGCATCAGCCGGACCCACTACAATGGGATATTTGGAAAAGGCCCATCGGATTCATGTAGTGGTGAATAACTGCCAGGAAGAGAACTAGTCGACTGCACTTGAGACATCGGGTATCGTCGTTGACCAAACACTTAGTATTTTGATAGATCCAGGTGCTACAAAGAGTTTCATTTATGGGGCAATGTTAAAAGAATTAAGGTAAAGGCAGGCAAATAGGATGAGTTTATCTTTTTAGAAATGGCTTCGGGAGACAAACAAAAGGTTGGAGGGAAGGTTATGGGCTGTAACCTAAACTTGGGAGAGTTTGTCACCAAGGCCAACCTGTACGTCATGCTCTTACGATCTTATGATGACGTGATTGGTATGGACTGGTTGGAATCGCATGAGGCAATACTCAACTCTACAATGAAATGATTGATCTTGGTCGATGATGAGGGACAAAGACACATGATTGTAGGTCGGAACCAGGGAGTTTCCCTGAGGTTCATCTCATCCTTGCAGCTACAGAAGAGCATGTGCAATGGATGTAATCTTTTTGTGATCCTTGCATTAAACAAGAAGGGAGTAGTGGAAGGTCTAGAACACCTTATGATAGTGAGAGAGTTTGAGGACGTCTTCCCTGAGGATCTACCTGGGACATCGCCAGAGAGGGAATTGGAATTTATCATAGACCTAAAGCTGGGCGCTGAACCAATAGAAAGAATTCCTTATCAGATGTTCACCCCAGAGTTATAGGAGTTGAGAATGCAACTGAAAGAGTTGTTGGACCTAGAACTTATACGTCCAAGGTGTCACCGTGGGGTGTGCCTATTCTTTTTATGGAAGAAGGATGGGTCGTGGAGACTCTTCATTGACTACCATCAATGGAACAAGGAAACGATCAAGAATCAATATCTGTTGCCAAGGATTGATGATCTGTTTGAGCAAATAATAGACACAATGGTGTTTTCAAGGATCGACTTGAGATTAGGGTATCACCGGTTACGGATCAAGGATGACGATGTTCGTAATACCACCTTTAATACCAGATTTAGACATTACAAGTTTACTGTTTTACCATTTGGACTGATAAACGTCCCTGGGGTATATATGAGTTGATGAACGGGGTGTTCTGTGAATACTTGGACAAGTTCATCCAAATATTCATTGACGATATTTTTATTTACTCTCAAACGATGGAGGAGCATGACAAGCACTTACGCTTGGTACTAGAGTGTCTACGAGAGAATTTTTTTTATGGAAAATTGTATAAATGCTCGTTTTATTAATCGAAGATTCACTACTTAGGGCATGTCATCTCCGAAGAAGGTATCATCGTGGATCCAACAAAGGTCGAGGATATTATGGAATGGCTTGTGTCGATGAATGTCCCAGAAGTGCGTAGCTTAATGGGATTAGAAGGATACTATCGATAGTTCATCGAGGTATTCTCAAAGATAGAAAATTTGATTACAAAATTGTAGAAGAAGAACAAGAAGTTTGTTTGGATCGAGAAATTTGTGGAGGCATTTCAGAGGCTCAAGGAACTGTTGACAATGAAACCAATACTGAAGGTCCCTAACATGGATGCGGACTTCTTGGTATGCACTGATGCATCCAAGGAAGGCTTAGGAAGAATCTTTATGGAAGATGGTCGAGTGATCGCTTACATCTTGAGGAAGTTGATAAGGCATGAGGAGAACTATGTGATGCACAATTTGGAGCCATTATTTATGACTTGAGAGTTTGGAGACACTACCTTATTGGATGAAAATTTGAACTAAAAACAGACCACTGTGGACTGCATCACATATTTATGCAAAGCGACTTGAACGCATGACAACGACATTGGTCGCAATTGCTTAGTGAGTACAATGTCAAGATTACTTACATAAAAGGAACAATGAACCTAGTGGCAGATGCATTGAGTCAAAGACCACACATATTTTCAGTGTTGCCTCTTCAGACGAATATAGGTGAAAATATTCTAACCTTACAGTGCAACGATGCCTGGTACAAAGAGATTAAGAATATTATTGGACAAAACACCATGATGGTACCAATATTTGAACGATTTACGTTGGACGATGATGGATTATTGAGATTTAAAAATCGAATTTACGTACCACTGAACAACGAGTTGAGGATTTTGATCCTAAATGACTCTCACAGAGCAGTATACATGGCTCATCCTAGAGTCACGAAGATGAGGAAAGATCTTAAACCCTTATTCTTCTGGAAAGGAATGAAGGCAAACATAGTCAACTACGTGGAAATATGTCTAGAATGTCAATAAGTGAAGGTTGAACATAGACATCCAACAGGATTATTATAGCCACACGCTATTCCAAAATCGAAATTGGAGGTCATTTCCATGGATTTCATTATTGTATTTCTACTGACGGAAAGGAGACACGACTCGATCTTTGTGGTATTCAACACTCTGACAAAGAGTGCTGACTTTATTCCTGTGCGTACGACGTATCAAGCACCTGACATAGATAGATTTTTCATCAGTGCGATTGTGAGGCTACATGGTGTGCCTAAGAGGATTATATCTAATCGAGGATCGATGTTTACTAGATGATTTTGGACTAGTTTCCAAGAGGCTTTGGGAACCCAACTTAACTTTAGTACTGCATATCACCTGGAGACAGAAGACCAGACCAAACAAACAAACCAAATCTTAGAGGACATGCTGTGCATGTGCGTGATGGACCAGCAAAAGCGTTGGGAAGAATTCTTGCCACTGGTATAATTCGCATATAACAACATTTATCAAAGCACCATTAAAATGGCACCTTTTGAGTTTCTTTACGGGTGACCATGTCAGATGCCTTTGAGTTGGGATCGAATTGAGGATAGGCTCTTGGTGGGGCCAGAAGCGATCCAAGAAATGGAATATCAAATGCAAATAATGAGAAAAAGGATAAAAGAAGCGCATGACTAACAAAAGAGTTATGTCAATGCACATTGTGTCGACGATAGTAATGAGGTTGGCGATTGAGTCTTCTTGCGGGAGAGACTGCATAAGTTTTCGATCAAGTTTGGAAAGGGTGCTAAACTATCTCCTAGGTTCATGGGATCCTTCGATATTGTGGAAAAAGGAGGGTCGTGGCCTATTGACTAGCCTTGCCTGATCCTTGAAACATATGCACGATGTCTTTCATGTCTTTGTTTGAGACATTATCTTAGTGATCCTACACATGTTTTGACTTGAGTACCTTGCAAGTATTGGATGAGGGTGCACTCACGGTTGAGCCAATATGCATCCTGGACCATCACATTCGACAGCTACGATGTCGAACAATAGATCAGGTCAAGGTCTAGTGGGACAACTATAGTCACCAATCAGTGACCTAGGAGGATGCATATGATATGCGCCAACAGTTCCATTTTTGTTGATAGATAGACTTATGACACTGTGATACACTTTATTTCAAAACTTATATACTGTGAAACTTCAGGACTAAGTTTAAAACAAGAGGGGGTCTATGTAACATCCCACTCTTGTGCGCACTAAGTGAACTTATTCTTTGAGGAAAATTGCTTGCAAGTGATCCAGATTATTATACTATTGGTCGTTTGAATATGATTATGAGACATTATGAATTGATGATATGTTAATTTGTTTTATTCACATAGACATGTGCTATTGACTGGGTTCTCCTGAGTGTGCAGGACTTTGGACCTCAAGGATACATAGGCATCGATGAAACCCCTTGGACCCTAAATCGAGTCAGGGAGTGGACTATTGGATTGAATATTGTTGATGTGACATATGTACATATGATTAGATGTTATAATGATTGATTATTATTGCTGAGATGATTCGTTGATGGATGCAGGCTGACAATAGCTTGTTGATCACACTCACATGGGCATTAGAGGGGTCACACACAAGAACCAGAGACTTTGAGGGACAGGTGTGGGAGCATGCCTGCCAAAACCTACTAGGACTCTTTCCATGGCTCGACCTGTAGGATAACGATTACCTAGTTCAAGAAGACCCACGATGTTGTGAGGGAAGACTGCGACAGTCACTCATGATGATTCTAAGGGAAGTGCAATAAGGCAGGGGCCTTATTCCTTAGAGGTCCTCAATCTCCCACAAGATCACCTGGCGGATTATTGACTCCAGGGGTTTTTGATGTCTACCAAGTTAGTCAAAAGGTGAGTGTCACCCTTGGAGCATGTAGTGCATCCTAAAGGGAACGTTGCACAAGGAAAAGATAAAGAGGCGAGTGGCACCCTTGGAGCACCTAGTGTGTCCTAAAGGGAATGTCGTGTTTATAAATGGTAAGTGAATAAACCGAGAGGACCTTAATATGAATGATGTGATAAGTAGGATTTAAAAAAAAATCCCTAATAAAAATGTCACGCACCCTAGAGAAATGAAAAAATCTATAAAAAGGATGGAGGAGGAGGAGTATCGATATCATCTTTATTCATAACATTACACTGCTAAATTTTTGTCTTGACTAAACTTATCTTGTGGGAGTTGGGATATCCAGCTCGGGTAATGAGTGGTAGCTCGACCTTGCGGGGCGATCTGGGTGCTAGCGGTTCTCTAGTATTGTGTGTGTGGCCCCTTTGAGGCTGGGGGGGCCCATGGAGAAGAAGAGTACCCCTAGAATTGGCTAGGAGATACCAGTGAGGTCACATTAGTCAGAAAGCGAGAGTTGGATGGAGCATGTGCGATACAATGACTCAGAGCTGTCACGTTTTGCTACGGTACACACATGTTTATTTTTGAATGGTAGATTACTATTGTTCCTGCGCTTCCATTACTGTATTTATTTTGTGTAAATAATTTGTTTTACTCAAAATTTTATAATCAATGAACTTAAAGTCATCCCAGCCTTACGCTTGTTACATTTTGAATTGATTCCTTTGGCGAACCCAACCTTGATTGCTATGACTTTTCTGTGTTTTTTTTATTGATTGTTACCAAGAAATTTGTGTTTTTCCCTTACTCTTCAGTCATTAGTCCATGTCTGAGCAGTCGGCCAGGAGTGGAATCGACGATTGCTTCAGTGTTTAAATACCTATACATTCAAATGCCCTTCTTTTTTGTGCATGGATGATGAGTGGAGGATAAATTTTTCCCAGCTATCGATCCCTTACTTATCTCTATTTTTTTCCTTTATAATTGATCTTTGATCCTTCGCCTTCTTGTGGATGAGTATCTCTGTGTTTTTTATTGATTCATTGTTGAATGATTAATCTTTGTGCCTTCTTTGTGATTGATTAACTCATCGATTTGAATGACCAATCCAGGAATTTTAAACTCTGCATTGAATGTTTAATCCTTGTTGTGATTGGCTTATCTTCTACTCCTACGATTGATTTGTTTCTTGTTACAATTTTCTATTGCTTTTCATTTTTTTATTCCTAGATTCATCGCCTACATTCTTCTTGGCTAGAATGATTATAGTTTAAAGGTTATGGTATCCTTTAGTGCATTTAGGTCCTTTAACTAATGATATTTTGAATTCATTTTAATGTTGATTAACCCTTTATATTGCGTCCAGATTGAAATTGTTTTATTGCTAAATAACCATTAACTGCGTCCAATTTTTATTCTGTTTGTACTATTGAATTAACCCTAAACCTGCATTCTTAATGTTGTTGACAACGAATAACAAAGTACATAAATATTAGAATTGGATAGAGATTCCATTGTTGACTTAGATTTATTAATGGACAGTAATCTTGATTGAATGGACAATGAATTTAATATATGTATGACAATGCTTTTCTACATATAATGTGTGACTGCGAAATTAATATTTAATTAATGGAAAAATCTTGTGTTGATAGACAACATTATCATGGATTTAATGGATTGCGTGGGTACTATAGATTAAATAGTGATATATTTACTTTGTTGTTGACTGTGTTGTATCAAATACAATAACCATTCTAGATAGCGATATATCCTTAGACCAACGATGTATCTAATGGACTACAAATTATATATGGTTGTGAATTGATGAAATGGCTATGAATTTGCTATGTTTTCAATTTATGCATATGTCTGCATTTTTGTAAATAGTAAAACACAACGAATTCAATGATTCTGAGTTTATCACGGAACCCCAGGCAAAATCCTTGTTGACAATAAATATTCTTAACTATGAGCGAAATTATTGTAGACAACGATATATAAAGTTATCATATTTTAACTAAAGTCTGATCCATTTGATGGTTGCACCAAATATGACTATCTATTGTAGTGTAAGTACTCACACAGAAGCTAGGGTCTCCTTCCACATTGCCCTGGGAATTTTAAATTATTACTACATAGAAATTATATTTATAATTGAATTGCAGCGCCTTATTTTAGGCATTCCTTCTAATAGTAATTAAGCATATCAACATTTTGAGTGGATAGATGGAATGTTTACCTTACCCTTGATTTAATTTCAATTGATAGATTTCGTGACTAATGCAGTTCTCATAACTAGATTGTCGATTTCTATTTAAAGATTCTTGAATCTTTACAATTTTCATTTAAAGGTCATTTAAAAAGGTCCTTAGTATTTGTGCAACCCTTATCACTAATTAAGCTTCTACACCACTACGTTTTATCCTTTTTGATGGATCATATGTATATATATTATGCAATTGGATGAGATGAGTGGCATGATTGAAAGGCTATTTGGGTTAAATATGTTGTAATGGTTAAATGCCAAGGTTGATAGGGAATCACTGCTATTTTAGATAATATTTTTAATGTTAAACTATAAATTATTCGTTTTAAGATGCTTCGTTCCTGTCATATTTTTAAAGGACTAAATTTTCAAATAGAAGGTGAGGAAGAGACTATTCTTGTTGATATTGACCTGGAAAAGTTAAAGTATAGTTGATTTATTGATCGTTAAACAACTGAATAGAAGGGTAAAAGACACTAGAAGATGTTATAATTGAATAATAAATTATGGTAGGTTACATCAATTAATCACTATGAGCTATGCGCTATTGTGGGATTATATGTGCTTATTTAGTTTATTGATATGTATTTTAGGCTTTGGGTTGGATTTTATTGGCGTATGGTAATGTATTGTCATATCTCAGGTGACTTCCTTGTAAGAAACAAGAATGCTATCTATTTCACTATGCAATTTAAAATGTATCAAACATAGTTATCCTGCGCCATTTCTAGTTGGTGGTTTGAGTGCTTTGTTTATTGTTGCATCTAATGTTTTACAATTTATGTTTGGACTTTTGGCGTTTGGATCATGTCACGTTTTAAGGTCTTTTGGTTATGTCATGCCTTAGATTCAATCACGCTTGTCAACATGTGGTGGGATGATCCCTATGATTGGTTCATTGCGTGCATGACCTATAAGGGCGTCTGTTGAGTAGGAATCAGGTCTTGTGCTTCCCGATGTGGCCATTGTTTGTTGTAATTGATGTTGGTACTTGGTTCTATAATGCCTCACTGCATTGGGTTTTGCGCGTCATAGAGGTTTCTAGTTATTGGTCGTCAAAGTCGTTGTGTTGGGTTTGTTGATGATGTCTTTTAGCTTGTAGGGATTGTCTTTCTTGTGTCAGGTGGGTAGTCATTTTATCTATCTATTGATTATCACATGTTTCGTCCAGAAGCATGATGTGCTAGTATGCTGAGTCATTGTTCTCTGTTTCCTAAATGTGTAAGTTGTGTTCGTCATCAAGTCGTGTTGATTAATTGTTGTCATTGATTTCCTTCCTTCTTAAAAAAAAAAAAATTCACTTTCTTGCATCACTTGTAGTTGTAACTATTGGGGTCGTTACAAAGTATTGATATTTAATAAAAAATATTAGAGAAAATTGTACATATTTATGTTAAATAAATATAATAGAGTCAAAGGTAACATTATTTCTAAAAGTAGAATTGGATAATATTGACAATAAATAATAGAGTTCCTATCTTGACTCACCATCTATAAGAATGTCCAATCATCACTAATTGAGGTTTTTTCAATTAAGAATACACAATTTATCTTTAAGTTTCTAGTAATGTCAAAGATAAAGGCGTTATACTAAAATAATATTTTCCATTAGTTTTATGAATTGAGGATATACCATCTTTCTTTAAGTTCGTAGAAATAGAAAAGATAAATACATTAAAGGATATTAAGAGGAGATTTTAAAACATAGGAGTCTCATCCTAGTGTTTCTAAGTAAGCATCTTTTCATTGAATGATTCATTCTAATGCAATTATTTCGCTAGATCCTTGAAAGAAAATTAGATCATGTATGGCATATAGCAATAATAATAATTGCATTTGACACAAAATGGGTATCAATTTTGAAATGATGCAAAAGAGATTGTAATGGGAAATTATAAGTTTAATTTTCTTTACCAAGGAAATAGGTAACAAATTATGTATGTTGAAAGTACTGTAATTTTTTGGCTAAAAGTTTCCTTGATTTAGCTCATGATAGCATTTTTTTAGAAAGATTTTTGATTTTTTTCGACCAAAAGTTTCTGTTTTTGGTGAGAAATTTAAATATAAATAAAAACTTAGAGATTGACTAAAAGTCTTGGCTAAGAATTTATTTAAACACTTGGTGGAAAGTTTTCTAAATTTTTTGTTGATAGTTTTATTTAACTTGAGCTTATCGTATTTGGAGAAAAAATATTGACCAAGTGATGAAAAACAACTTTGAATAAAAACATTTTATCAGTTAATGGAAAACAATGAGCTCAGTAAAAGTATTTTTTAAGTCAACAATTTTTGGTCAACTAGAAAAAAAAGTTCTCAAGTTTGGTTTATTAAACCTTACGAAAAATAGTAAAAAGTTATTTGGTTTCCTTTAGAAATGTATTTCTATATTTTAAAATATTGGAAAGAAGATTTGCTAAATCCACTATATATGATGATGGTGATGACGATGATTGTTACCATCCAATAGGGCCAATGTTGGTAAGGAATTTAAGTTATTTTTCTATAATTTTAATTCTATGTTCAAAAAGATTGGAAAGAAGATTTTTTTAAATCTCCATAGTTTTGTTGTCATAACAAGTTAGACAGGATAATATTTCTACAAACATTTTAAAATTGATATCTAATGTGTGTGTACACGAGACTTCCAAAGTAGTTTCAATTTGGAAAAATGAGTCTAGGATGGTATGTGATAGAGGTCAGTGAGAAAATAACTAAGGAAAATCGTATATAACTCATAATGGTCATTATACCATGGTGTGGAGGTACAGATTTGATCAACAATGTAAGGAAGTCAAAGATGTTGGTTAATTAGCAGTTTGAAAGATTGACCATGGATGGATTAGAGGAGTACTTGGAGAAAATAACAACACCCTTAATGAGTATAGATGTTCAAGATGAGAGTTTATAGAAATAATTGTTGACAAGGTGGCTAAACATCTTGAATGGAAAATGATGATATTTATTACAGATTGTATTGTATGAACAATCATGATGAAAGGAGATAAGAATTACCAATGTTGCCTTAAGACGATATGGATAATATAAAAGGGTTGTGGAAGTTCCTATTCATGGTATTTTTTTATTGTATATATAAAGGAAATAGTGATAACTATAAGGGGCATAGAATATACAAGAAATAAGAGATGACATCCTTATTCATAAATGATGATGCAAATCTTTAAATCCTAGATATAATGAAGGACAAGTATGTAATGAAGGTTACAAAAGATAATTGAAAAGGAGGAAATTATGGAAGCATTGTATGGCACAAGGAATCTACCAAGAAAAAAAGAATAAGGAATTCATTAGGTGATGTGTTGCTTGTGGAATGAGAGAATCATTTTTTAGACTAATTCATATAATTATGCTTGGAAGGGTTGTAGGTTATGAACCAACAACTTATATGTAAAGAATGTGAATGAAATATTGAATTTTCACTCACATGGAAGTTGTTAATCGAAGAATAAAGAATTCCACAACATGAATTTGTCTTATAAGATAGATTTGAAATTGGTCAAGAATAATCCAATGAAATGAACAAAAAATTCCAGAATTAGATATATATTACGACAAATAGAGATGAGGTCATGTGATGTCATAAGATGGAAGCTTAAGATACTAGAATGTATTGCAACAATGAGGAAATGATTCCAATAGTAAATGTGAATTGTTTTATGAGACAAAGGTCAAGAACACTAAGTTCATTTTGAGTATACAAGGGGAAACAATTGAAAGTAGAACATAATATATTGCAATTATGTCCATATGGGAATCATTACAAGGAATATGAAGCGAAAAGAGTATCAATTTTTGGTATTCGTTGCAAGAAGAATGGACTTTGAAATCAGTCCATATGAAGCTAGAGTGATATAATTGTAGCATTATGGTTTGTTGGAGAATGTTTAAAAATGAATTTAATGTTGGGGCAATATTGGCCAAGGAAAGGATCAAATGAATGAAGATTATATTCCTACTATAGGTTGTAAATGAAGAAATTCCATGTTGGTATTGGCTAAAATGTTTCCAAGAAAAGAAGCAACAATGGATTAGAGAGTAGATTGGGAAGACATGAGGGTTTCCCAATGCTATAAAGGAGGTTGGAAAATGATAAATAAAGCTATAGGATGCTAAGAATAATGTTGTAGAAACAACTAGAACACCATGAAAAGAAGCCATAATTAACAAATAGGGTGGTTTCTCACTTTAACATTATTTATTTTTAGAATAAAATTGTATGTTCTTACATTTTCTTAGAAAGTATAAATGTACATTATTTCTACTTGCAGAGAAAATCATAGCGAATGATAAGGATATGAAATTCAGTTATCTATGATGTGGAATTCCATGCTATGCAAAGGATTTGGAAGGGGGAACCCCTGATTTTTCTTGTAACATCCCCATCCATCCAAGATGAGTCATGCCACACATAATTTCTACTTTGATACCACTTATTAATTATTATTCCCTACACATGAACACAATTATTCATTTCTACAACATATAATCCATGCATAAATATATATACAATTACAATATAACATAATTAAACAAAAATAACACATGATATACATCATAATCTCACATAGAAGACACTTATATTTTAATCAAATCATTGACTAGTTGCAGACCTCAGATGTTCCTCTCAACCATTGACTCTATTGTTCATGCACTATCAACAATAAGTCACCCGGGAGCTGAGGATATGACTCCACTAAGGAAAATGATTCCTAAACAAAACTAAGGTCTAATAGATAGTAAAAGAAATCATAGGTGCAGGTAATAAATCCATCAATAGTTCCCATCTCATAGACTCGCATTATCCACAACCTGTCCAACCCCAGGAAGTGTACCTATTCTCTTCTCAATAGTCCTTTCATTGTCCCACTTCCCTTATAGGGATTCAACAACAATTCCAACCTATTATGGATAAACTTATATGCATTTGAAGGTCTTCCAAAATAATTATGGAACTCATTCAAAAAAAAATTGACCCTTTATACCATGTTTTGACAAGATGGACAAAGCAATGAGAAAAAATAATTTCAACATTTGTTGATGAATGATATGGATGGAATGCCAACGATAAAAGATTGGAAGTTACTTATGACTCATACAAATACTTCCTTGTATGCTTCCACAAAGCATTCTTTTGATAAGGAAAAACATTTGTTTGTGAAAAATGATGATGTACAAAATCGTAATAAGCATTGTTGAAGAAACCTAAACTATCCCATTGCAACAAATGTTGCTACAAGAGGGTAAAGAAGCTACTCTATGGAAATAGATGAGGAAGACTTGGAACTTGAGTTAGTTATCGTAGTTGGAGTTAGGTTGATTCTTACATCAAACATATGGACTAATGCAGGAATCAACAATGCGTCTCTTGGGTTCATAGAAGAAATTGTGTCTGATCATGGAATTTTACCCTCGAAACACTCAGATATGATTTAGTAAGATTTGAAAATTATGTGGGAGTTACATGGATTTAATAAGTGCCTCAGAGATATCCCATTACACCTATTGCTTTGGTAATAAAAACATATTCCTTTGAAACTTTCTTGGGGCTTAACAATCCATAAGTCACAAGGATTGACGTGGAGAAATATACTATTAACATTGGGAAGAAAGAGAGAGAGAGCATTACATTTACTACAATATATTTAGTTAAAGATTTGAATAGTCTATGAATTGAACCTCCTTTTTCATATGATTGATATCAAAAGCTAGAAAAACTAGTAGTTGTGACTATAACAAAAGAAGAAGAAGATCGATTGAGATCATGCACAATGTAATCTCTTTGTAATTGATTACATTCTTGTCATTCTCATTTTTCATTATTCAACATTGTGACTTTATTTCTATTCAACTTATTCCTCATGTAACTCTTGAAGTATACTTTTGAATAATTCTCTCTATATTCTCAACAAACTGAGGAGGATATTTACAATGGTCATATTCATCTCAAACACACACATATACATATTTTTTATCATCTACAAACTGTGTCACTATCATACTAAAAGATGAAGAACATACATTAACATTGATCCTTCTCAGTAATACCCTCTATACTTTCAATGAGATGAGGAAAGTAAGTAAATTTAAAATGATCATATTAATCTTAGACATATACATATTCATAATGTTGATCATCTACAAATCACGTCACTATAGATTAATATGATCATTGACATAAAAAACTAAAGAAGATAGATTGACATTGATAATTATTGATATTATTCTTTATACTTTCAACCAACTCAAGAAAGTGAGTAAATTTCAAATGATCAGATTAATCTTAGACATATACATATACATAATTATGATCATCTACAAATTTTGTGCGATTCTTTACAATTGAAACCCACCTAGATCCATCTTAACCCCAAATCTATCAAACATCGAGAGGGATCAAATACCTCAAGGTGTAAACCTCTTTTAGAGTGGAAAACTTGAGGAAATGTCTATACCTCAAGATATTTTGTCCCCCTCGATGCTTGATAGATCTGGGGTTAAGATGGATCTAGGATGGTGTTGTAATAATGTCATGTATTTAAGAGGAATGATTTACTAATTGTTTGAAAGATAGCTCTATCTCATGTCTCTATTTCTTTTTATATACTTGTGTTGATCTTGAGGTCATTTTGGATATCAATGAATTAAGTCTGGCTTGAGTAGTTGAGAGGAGATATGTTATCCTCCCCAACTAAGTTCAAATCTCCCTTGTCACATGTTTTCTCTTTTTAAATAAGTTGTAGTTGGAATTACTAAGATATTAACAATGCCATTTTTACTTATAAACATGAGACTGAAATAAGATTCAACATTTAAAAAATACCATTTGGAATATGATATCTTTTTAAATAATTTTCCATAGTCTTTAACGTCAATGCCAATGAAAAACATGGACTATAATGGTTGCCAACATCTTTTGCAACAATGTCAATGTGGCCCATACTAATTTTGGTTCAGTAAAAAAATTAGCTTCAACACTATATGTCTTTGTTTTATGAACATTAACACTTTCTTTGTTTAAAAATTAAACTTTCTCAATTTCTTAATTAAAAACTTATAACACCATTTTCTTTACAAAAAGTTTCCAAGATACACATATTTGTTGTACATTATGTATTTCAAAACTTGTAACACCATTTTCTAAACTTATAACACCATTTTCTTTTGGAAAAATTTCCAAGATGCACATATTTGTTGTACATTATGTATTGTAAAACGAATGATTTTTATGTACAAAATTAATAAGAAGTGAACTAAATATTATTTAAATATTTTATAAACAAAACATTAAACAACAACCTACCTTTGTTAAGTGATATTAAACCTTTGAAGTTAGGATTTTTGTTTGAAAGAGGATCAAGTTAGTAATGCTTAGCAAAATGGAATATTGATAATTTGTAAAGTTTTTTTTGTTTCAAAGTTATTTTCATGTGTAAATACCTTTAATTAATATTTACAATATATTATATATTATGAATAAATATTTTGTTAATTAATTATAATTTATATTATTATAATAATAATGATAACAATTTAATTTAATTTTAAAGTAATAGTCAAACCAAATATTTAAATGGTGTATGAAACCTTTTTGTTTGTTGGAAAATGAATCCCTCAAAGTTAAACTCCTGATCTCTTAAAAGGAAACACATATTCTTAATCATTATATATA
>JASDQU010105299.1:50020-63827 GCA_032191745.1 Picea mariana
ATAGCAAAAATGCTAAGTAGCATGTTAGGACTTTTTTCTAGCATAATAAATTAAATTGCAATAGGAGTAGTATTTGGTATTAGGGTTAGGTGTTTTAAAAAAATACATGACGTCATTGTAGGTAACCTCAATGATGACATAAATGGACATTAACTTTCTTGCAAATACAATTTAAGCTAAAAGGCCAGTTTAGTCTTGGAGTAAGACGCGACACTATTTTTCTTGCAAATACTATTTGGGCTAAAAGCACTTTTCAATCTAGTGTTGGAGTAAGACCTAAAATTACTTATACTTATCTGTTCCCCTTAAGGACCACCATTAACTTATTTCAAATGAAATAATTTTCTTTGAATAATGAAGATGAATCAACTTACCATAAAAAATAATATCCAATAATAACACTCCTCACGGCCCAATGAATTATAATAAATTTTCCATTTGATATTCGACAAATAATCTACATTAAACAATATAAATTTATATGACATAATTATATATCATGTCTGTGTCACATCTATTGTGGTCAGTTTTTCGTGCATTGTGGTTCAAATTGTCAAATTTATTTTGAGTTGAAGATTTTGCATAAAATTGCACGTTGCAGGCCGCGCCGCATCGCATCGGATACTAACAGTCAACACTCAATTTTAACAGTGAGATCAAAATTACCTTTTAGTAGTTTTGAGAAGTGTAAAAGAAAAAATAAAAAATTATGAGTTATATAGTGAAAGTGGTACTCCCGAGACACAGTGAGAGAAAGTGGGATTTGGACAACTCCCAAGGTATTCTGGGATGAAAGAAATTGTCATCTTTGGGCAGTTAGAAGATGAAAAACACTTTCTCTTAGATTTCCTTGCATATACCTATATTAGATCCTATTTTAAAAATATTTTGCACAATATAAACCTTTATAACCTGTTAAGTCATCAAGTCATCAACATTGTGGTGATCTTGAAATGCTTCTCTAAATACTTTTTGAGCATAGAAACACAATTTTAAAAAAATGAAAGTAATCTCTTTACCTTCTTAAGGTCGACTACAACAATTATTCCTATTAAACATTAATCATCCTTATTATCATAATTTACATAACATTTAAAAAAAAAAAATTGTTATAAAATTTTATTTATAAGAATAAACATGTTATCCAAACGGCCACAAAAATGGTCGACACTAATTACAAATGGATTTTCAAACATGTCATTGTACAATCGACAACATATTAACACTGAAATAGAAAAAATTCTCACAACATTGAAAAAGAAAATTATAATATTATAATAATAATAATAATCTATTTTTAAGGTCACGACCAAGCCAACACACCAAATTGGTGTATGAGACCCCCTTGTTTGTGGGATGGCATAAAACTTAAGTAACCATACAGTGCTTCATGGCCGACTTGAAATTTGACTTTTTATTAGTTTAATCTTTTCACGATATCCTTGTTTTTGTGGACTTGGTGTCATTCTTAATGATTTCTCTTTTTTCTTGTTTTTCTCCAACCATCTATTTTTGTTGACTTGTGTTCTTCTTTATGCCTAAACTTTTTAGATTAATTTTCCTTAATTTATTTCCTCCTGTTTTTTTTGCACCATTTACTTTTATTGACTCCATATAATTTTGTTGACTTGGTGTCGTCATCTATTATTTCTCTCATCCAGATTTATTAATCTCTTAAAAATTGATCAATTGCATTTTATTAATTTATAAATACCATTAAATTTTTTAAACTTTTCTAATTTTAAAAAAAAAAATCATTTATAATTACATTTTTTCCAATAATAAATATAAATTAGTATAGATCTTAGTTTATAAATTATATTTTAATAAAAATAATAAAATTTTAATAAAATAAAATTATGAATAATATAGTTGAGATGATATTTCTTTTAATAAACAATAATACATGTATATTATTAAGGGATGTATTTTCATGAAAAGATTAATATAATAGATACACAAATAATAAATAAACTTGTAACAAGAAGGGGGTAAGAAATTCAAATTAAATTTTAAAATCAAATTATAATGGGGGATTAAAATTTAAAAAAGGGAAATCATTGTTTTATCTACGTATGCTAATTTAATTTTTAGTTAAAAAGAAAAATGGGTAAATGGTTGTTTTTCTACACTTGCTAATTTGATTTCTAGTTAGAAAGAGAAAAGAGGGAAACTTAAAAGAAATAGGAAAGTAAAGGGAAAAGGGAAAACATGAAGAAAAAGTTGAATGTCTAACTTAGTAAGGAATATTGCCTTGGGAACTTACTATTTTTGAACTCAACTAGGAATTTAGTAAGGTGTAAGTCATTTAAGAAGTGTAAGGGAATTTTGGGACACCTAGGAGCATTTTTAGGAATGCTTTTAGGTGGGTGAGGGAAATAGGAAGAATTAATTAATTAATAAAAATAATTTTCTAGTGCAACTAGGGGATCAGGAGACATGTGTACGGGGGAGGTTTTTGCTAATTAATTAAATGAAAAGGAAATTTAATGAGAATTTGGGAAACTAATTACTTGAAAAACTTTATAAAAAGGATCTAGGAGGATGAGTATGGATCTCATCTTTATGCGTAACATTACGTTGCTGAATTTTTGTCTTGACTAAACTTATCTTGTGGGAGTTGGGATACCCAGCTCGGGCAACGAGTGGTAGCTCAACCTTGCGATGTGAGTTGGGTGCTAGTGGTTCTATGGTAATGTGTGTGTGGCCCCTTTGTGGCTCGGGAGGCTCAGAGGGAAGAAGAGTACCCCTAGCATTGGTTGGAAGGTACCAGTGAGGTCACATCGGTCGGCAAGCGATAGCTATACAGAGCGCTCACAAGACAACTATTCAGAGCTATCACATTTGGCTATGGTACACATGCGTTTATTTTTGAATGGTATATTAATATTGTTCATTTGCTTCCATTACTGTACTTCTTTTGTGTAAAGATTGTGTTTTACTCAACATTTTATAATCAATGAACTTAAAGTCATCCCAGCCTTACGCTTGTTGCATTTTGAATTGATTCCCTTGGTGAACCCAACCCCGATCGCTATGACTTTTCTGTGTTTATTTTATTGATTATTACAAAGAAATTTGTGTTTTTCCCTTATCCCTTTAGTCATTAGTCTGTGCCTGAGTAGTCAACCAGTAGCTGAATCAACGATTGTCACTTCGATGTTTAAAAACCTATAGATTCAAATGCCCTACTTTTCTGTGCATGGATGATGAGTGGAGGATAAATTTTTCCTAGCTATCGATCCCTTACTTATCTCTATGTTTTTCCTTTATGATTGATCTTTAATCCTTGCACGTTCTTGTAGATGAGTATCTCTGTGTTTTTTATTGATTCATTGTTGAATGATTAATCTTTGTGCCTTATTTTTGAATGATTAGCTCTGTGATTTGAATGATTGATCCCAGAATGTTAAACTCTGCATTGAATTTTTAATCCCTGCTACGATTGGCTTATCTTCTACTCCTACGATTGATTTGTTTCTTGCTACGATCTTCTATTGCTTTTCGTTTTTTCTTCCTGTAGTCATCTCCTACACTCTTCTTGGCTGAAATGATTATAGTTTAAAGGTTATGTTATCCTTTAGTGCATCTAGGTCCTTTAACTAATGAGAGTTTGAACTCATTTTGCTGTTGATTAACCCTTTATATCGCGTCCATATTGAAATTGTTTTATTGTTGAATAACCATTAACTCTTTCCAGTTTTTATTTCATTTGTACTGTTGAATTAAACCTATACCTACGTTGTTAATGTTGCTGACAACAAATAGTAAAGTACAAAAATATTGTTATTGGACGGAGATTTCATTTTCGACTTAGATTTATTAATGGACAATAATCTTGATTGAATGTACAACAATTTTAATATATGTATGACAGTGATTTTATACATACAATCTGTGACTGCAAAATTAATAATTAATTAACGACAAAATCTTATGTTGATAGACAGTAATATCATAGATTTAATGGAATGCGTGGGTAATATAGATTAGACAACGATATGTTTACTTTGTTGTTGATTGCGTTGTATCAAATATAGTAACCATTCTAGACAACAATATATCCTTAGACCAGTGATGTATCTAATTGACTCTGAATTATATATGGCTATGAATTTGTTATGCCTGCAATTTATGCATATGTATGTATTTTTGTAAATAATAAAACACAAAGAATTTAATAATTCTAAGTTTATCACAAAACCCCATGCGACATCCTTGTTTACAGTAAATATTCTTAAGTCTGAGAAAAATTACTGTAGACAGCTATATATTCTTAAGTCTCAGTGAAATTACTATAGATAGCGATATATAAATATATCATGTTTTAACTAAAGTATGGGCCATTTTATGGTTGCGCCAAATACGAATGTCTATTGCAGTGTAAGTACTCATGCAAAAGCGAGGGTCTCCTTCCACATTGCCTTGCAAATTTTAAATTATTACTACATAGGAATTGTATTGACAATTGAATTGCAGCACCTTATTTTAAACATTCCTTCTAATAGTAAGTAAGCATATCATCATTTTGAGTGGATAGATGGAATGTTTACCTTGCCCTTGATTTAATTTCAATTTACAGATTTTGTTACTAATCCAGTTCTCATAACTAGATTTCCGGTTTCTATTTAAAGATTCTTGATTGTTTAAAATTTTCATTTAAAAGTCATTTAAAAAGGTTCTTAGGATTTGTGCAACCCTTATCACTAATTAAGTTTCTACACCACTGTGTTTTACCCTTGTCGATGGATCATATGTATATATATTGTGCAGCTGGATGAGGCGAGTGGCATGATTGAAAGGATATTTGGGTTGAAGATGTTGTAATGGTTAAATGCCAAGGTGGATAGGGAAGCACTGTTATTTTAGATAATATTTGTAATGTTAAACTATAAATTATTCGTTTTAAGATGCTTCATTTCTGTCATATTTTTAAAGGACTAAATTTTCAAATAGAAGGTGAGGAAGAGACTATTCTTGTTGATATCGACCTGGAAAATTTAAAGTATAGTTGATTTATTGATCACTAAACAGTTGAATGGAAGGGTAACAGACACTAAAAGATGGTATAATTGAATAATAAATTATGATTGGTTACATCAATCAATCACTATGAGTTATGTTCTATTATTGGGTTATATGTGCTTATTTAGTGGATTTACATGTATTTTAGGCTTCGGGTTGGATTTTATTAGCGGATGGTAATCTATTGTCACATATCAGGTGTCTGCCTTGTAAGAAACAAGAAGGCTATCTAGTTCATTATGCAATTTAAAATGTATCAAACATATATATCCTGCGTCATTTCCAGTTGGTGGTTTGAGTGCTTCATTTATCATTGCATCTAATGTTTGACAGTTTAATTTTGGACTTTTGGTGATTGGATCATGTCACGTTTTAAGGTTGTTTGGTTATGTTGCACCTTAGATTCAATCACGCTTGTGACCATGTGGCAACATGATCCCTATGATTGGGTCATTGGGCACATGACCGATAAGGGTGTCTCTTGACTAGGCCTTGGGTCTAGTGCTTCCGGATGTGGGCATTGTTTGTTGTAATTGATGTTGGTACTTGGTTCTGTAACACCTCACTGCATTGGGTTTTTCACGCCATAGAGGTTTCTAGTTATTGGTCATCGAAGCCATTGTGTCAGGTTTGTTGATGTTGTCCTTTATCTTGTAGGTATTGTCTTGCTTGTGTCGGGAGGATAGTCGTTGTATATGTCTATTGATTATCGCATGTTTTGTCCAGATGCATTATGTGCTAGTATGCTGAGTCGTTTTTGTTTGTTGCTTGAATGTGTAAGTTGTGTTGATTAATTATTGCTATTGATTTCCTTCCTTCTTAAAAAAAAAAAAAAGTCACTTGCTTTCGTCGCTTGTAGTCGTAATGATTGGGGTTGTTACATATGGTGTCAGAGTAGGTTCAACCTTGCGACTGTGGATCGCCATGCTTTTCATTGCAGTAAACCGTTGAGTATTAACCTAGCACTAACTAAAAACTTTAGCATGTCCTTGAAGTGATCTTGATTAGAGGACGCCAAAAATATTCGCAGTGTGGTGCCATGGAAGGAGGTGCGATGCCTCTAGAAGTGGCTGCACCCTTGGGTTTTAACCCCCAAGGGGAAGAACAAGTCTTTGGGATGGATTCAATTGTTGTAAGGGATGTTTATGGTTTGACAAGGCCCTTCCAAAGATTTTAAGAGTCCTTGATCGCCATCGGTACTGAGATGAGGCCAGGGCACTTGTACCCCTGAGGGTGCATAGCGCACCCCAACCAGTACCATTAGCTTTCACCGCGAACTTGAGAAGGTAAAATTTCCCAAGCTCTAAGGTTCTCCAGACGATGCAATCATCGAGGCATCATTGGAGAATATGGCGATGTGCTTTGCACTTCGCGACTATACCTCCAACATGAAGTTTTGCATGGCAGTCTTTCAACTAAAGGGGAGCGCTCTTCTATGGTGGAAGACGCTCCTCCCACTTTTGAACCTGGCTGTTGAAGATGTGTCATGGGAACTGTTCGAGGAATGGTTCTGAGATTGGAATCTATTGAAGGAATTCATTGAGCGTTAGCTCAACGATTTCAATGTCTTGAGACAGGGCGACCGTATGGTGCCCGAGTACAAGGCCCATTTTTGGAGCTGCTTTGTATACTCCACTCTTAATTACCAAGAAACTTAAGGTCAACAAGTTTATGTTGGGCCTTAATGTTAGGATTCAACTTTTACTTTGGGTACTAAGAATATTGAACCGAAGAAGGTGTGTTGGACATGTGGGGAGCCACATTACTAGTGTGACTTCCGAGTGGAGATGATTAGAGCATCTGGATCAGTCGGACCCACTACCATGGGATATTTGGAAAAGGCCCATCGGATTCATGCAGCGGTGAATAATCACCAGGAAGAGCACCAGCCAACTGCACTCGAGACATCAGGTACCATCGTTGACCATACACTTAGTATTTGGATAGATCCAGGTGATACAAAGAGTTTCATTTATGGGGCAACATCAAAAAAATTAAGGTAAAGGCGGGAAAATAGGATGAGTTTATCTTTGTAGAAATGGCTTCGGGAGACAAACAAAAGGTTGGAGAGAAGGTTACAGGCTGTAGCCTTAACCTGGGAGAGTTTGTCACCAGGTCCAACCTGTATGTCACGCTCTTAGGACATGATCGGTATGGACTGGTTGGAATCGCATGAGGAAATACTCAACTCTAAGATGAAACGATTGAACTTGGTCGATGATGAGAGAAAAAGATGCGTGATTGTAGGTCGGAACCATGGATTTTCCCTGAGGTTCATCTCATCCTTGCAACTACAGAAGAGAATGAGCAATGGATGTAATCTTTTTGTGATCCTTGCATTAAACAAGAAGGGAGTAGTGGAAGGTCTAGAACACCTTTCGGTGGTGAGAGAGTTTAGGGACATCTTCCCTGAGTATTTACCTATGATGTCACTGGAGAGGGAATTGGAATTTATCATAGACCTAAAACTGGGGGCTAAACCAATAGCAAGAATGTCTTATTGTATGTCGACCCCAGAGTTATAGGAGTTGAGAATGAAACTGAAAGAGTTGCTGGACCTAGGACTTATACGTCCAAGGTGTCACCATGGGGTGCGCTTATTATTTTTATGGAAGAAGGATGGGTTGTGGAGACTCTTCATTAAATACCGTCAATGGAACAAGGAAACAATCAAGAATCAATATCCGTTGCTAAGGATTGATGATCTGTTTGAGAAGATGATAGGCGCAACGATGTTTTCAAGGATCGACTTGAGATTAGGGTATCATTGGTTACGGATCAAGGAGGACGATGTCCCTAAGACCACCTTTAATATTATATTTGGACATTACGAGTTTACTGTTTTACCTTTTGGACTGACAAATCCCCCTGGGGTATATATGAGTTGATGAACGGGGTGTTTCGTGAATACTTGGGAAACTTCATCCAAGTATTCATTAATGATATTTTGATTTTCTATCAGACGATGGAGGAGCATTCCGAGCACTTGCGCTTGGTACTAGACTATTTACGAGAGAAAAATTTGTATGGGAAATTGTCTAAATGCTCATTTTATCAATTGAAGATTCACTACTTAGGGCATCTCATCTCCGACGAAGGTATCGTCGTGGATCCAGCAAAGGTCGATGATATTATGGAATGGTTTGTGTCGATGAATGTCCCGGAAGTGCGTAGCTTCATGGGCTTAGCAGGATACTATCAATGGTTCATCAAGGGATTCTCAAAGATAGCAAATCTGATTACAAAATTGCAGAAGAATAACAAGAAGTTTGTTTGGATCGAGAAATTTATGGAGGCATTTCATAGGCTCAAGGAACTGTTGACAATGAAACCGATACTAAAGGTCCTTGACATGGACACGGACTTCTTGGTATGCACTGATGCATCCAAGGAAGGCTTAAGAAGAGTCTTGATGCAAGATGGTCGAGTGATCGCTTACATATCGAGGAAGTTGAGAGAGCATGATGAGAACTATGTGATGCATGATTTGGAGTTGTTAGCCATTGTTTATGACTTGAGAGTTTGGAGACACTATCTTATTGGATGAAAATTTGAACTAAAAACAGACCACTGTGGACTACATCACATCTTTACGCAAAGCGACATGAACGCATGACAACGAAATTGGTCGCAATTGCTTAGGCAATACAATTTCAAGATTACTTACATAAAAGGAACAATGAATCGAGTGGTGGATGCATTGAGTCAGAGACCACACATATTTTTAGTGTTGCCTCTTCAGACGAAAGTAGGTGAAAATATTCTAACCTTACAGCACGACGATGACTGGTACAAAGAGGTTAAGGATTTTATTGGACAAAACACCATGATGGTACCAAGATTTGAAGGATTTACGTTAGACAATGATGGATTATTGTGATTTAAAAATTGAATTTATGTACCACCGAATGACGAGTTGAGGATTTTGATCTTAAATGAGGCTCACAGAGAAGTATACATGGCTCATCCTAGAGTCACAAAGATGAGGGAAGAACTTAAACCCTTATTCTTCTAGAAAGGAATGAAGGCATACATAGTCAACTGCATGGCAATATGTCTAGAATTTCAGCAGGTGAAGGATGAACATAGACATCCAGCAAGATTATTACAACCACACGACATTCCATTATCGAAATGGGAGGTCATTTCCATGGATTTCATTGTTGTATTTCCACTGACAAAAAGGAGACACGACTCGATCTTTGTGGTAGTAGACACTCTGACGAAGAGTGCTCACTTTATTCCTGTGCATACGATGCATCAAGAACCTGACATAGATAGAGTTTTCATCAATTAGATTGTGAGGCTGCATGGTATGCCTAAGAGGATTATATCTAATCGAGGATCAATGTTTACTGGACAATTTTGGACTAGCTTCCAAGAGGCTTTGGGAACCCAACTTAACATTAGTACTGCGTACCACCCAGAGACAGAAGACCATACCAAACAAACAAACCAAATATTGGAGGACCTGTTGTGCATGTGCGTGATGGACCAAAAAAAGCATTGGGAAAAATTCTTGCCACTGGTAGAATTTGCATATAACAACATTTATCAAAGCACAATTAAAATGGTGCCTTTAGAGTTTCTTTGTGGGTGACCATGTCAGATTCCTTTGATTTGGGATTGAATTGAGGATAGGCTCCTAGTGGGGCCAGAAGCGATCCAAGAAATGGAATATCAAATGAAAACAATAAGAAAAAGGATAAAAGAAGCGCAGGATCGACAGAAGAGTTATGTCGATGCGCATTGTGTCGACCATAGTAATGAGGTTGGGGATTGAGTCTTCTTTTGGGTGAGACTGCATAAGACTTCGATCAAGTTTGGAAAGGGTGCTAAACTATCTCCTAGGTTCATGGGATCCTGTGATATTGTGTAAAAAGGAGGGTCATGGTCTATTGACTATAGCCTTGCCTGATCCTTGAGACATATGCAAGATGTCTTTCACGTCTCTATTTGAGACATTATCTTAGTGATCCTACAGATGTTTTGAATTGAGTACCTTGCAAGTATCGGATGAGGGTACACTCACGGTTGAGCCAATCTACATCCTGGACCATTACATTCGACAACTATGACGTCGAACAGTAGATCAGGTTGAGGTCTAGTGGGACAACTATAGTCAGCACTTGGTGACATGGGAGGACGCATATGATATGCGCCAATAGTTCCATTTTTGTTGATAGATAGACTTATGACATTGTGATACACTTTATTTCAGCACTTCTATACTATGAAACTTTGGGACGAAGTTTAAAACAAGAGGGGGTCTATCTAACATCCTGCTCTTGCACACAGTGAGGGAACTTATTCTTTGAGGACACTTGCTTGCAAGTGATCTAGATTATTTTACTATTGTTCGTTTGAATATGATTATGAGACGTTATGGATTGATGATATGTTAATTTGTTGTATTCACATATACATGTGCTATTGACTGGGTTCTCTTGAGTGTGCAGGACTTTGGACCTCGAGGATGCATAGGCATTGATCAAACCCCTTGGACCCCAGATCGAGTTAGGGAGTGGACTGTTGGGTTGAATATTTTTGATGTGACATATGTACATATGATTAGATGTTATGATGATTGATTATTATTGCTGACATGATTTGTTGATAGATGCAGGCTAATGATAGCTTGTTGATCAGACTCACATGTGGATTAGAGGGGCCACGCAGGACAACCAGAGACTTTGAGGGAGAGGTGTGGGAGCATCCCTACCACAACCCACTAGGACTCTTTCCATGGCTCGACCTGTAGGTTAACAATTATCCAGTTCGAGAAGACCCACGATGTCGTGAGGGATGACTGTGACAGTCGCTCACGATGATTCTAAGGAAAGCGTAATAAGGCAGGGGCCTTATTCCTTAGAGGCCCTTATTCTCCCACAAGATCACCTAGAAAAGTATTGACTCTAGGGGTTTTTGATGTCTATCAAGTCATTCAAAAGGTGAGTGGCACCCTTGGAGCATGTAGTGCATCCTGAAGGGAACGTTGCGCAAGAAAAAGATAAAGAGGCAAGTGGCACCCTTGGAGCACGTAGTGCGTCTTGAAGGGCACATCGTGCAAGGAAAATAGAAAGAGGCGAGTGGCACCCTTGGAGTACCTAGTGCATCCTGAAGGGCACGTCATGTTTCTAAATGGTAAGTGAATAAACCTAGACGACCTTAAGAAGAATGATGTGATAAGTAGGATTTAAAAAAAAAAATTCCCAAATAAAAATGTTGCCCACCCTAGAGAAATTAAAAACCTAGGTCTCAGTAGAACTTGTCATCAAAAAACAAAAAACTAATAATAAATAAACTTGTAACAAGAAGGGGGGTAAGAAATTTAAATTAAATTTTAAAATCAAATTGTAATGGGGGATTAAAATTTAAAAAACGGAAATGCTTGTTTTATCTATATATGCTAATTTAATTTTTAGTTAAAAAGAAAAAGGGGTAAATGGTTGTTTTTCTACACTTGATAAATTGTTTTTTAGTTAAAAAGGGAAAAGAGGGAAATGTAAAAGAAATAGGAAACTAAAGGAAACAGGGGAAACATAAAAAAAATATGAATGTCTAACTTAGTAAGGAATCTTGCCTTAGGAACTTTCTATTTTTGAACTCAACTAGGAATTTAGTAAGGCATAAGTAATTTAAGAAGTGTAAAGAAATTTTGGGACACCTAGGAGCATTTTTAGGAATGCTTTTAGGAGGGTGAGGAAAATAGGAAGAATTAATTAATTAATAAAATTAATTTTCTAGTGCAACTAGGGGATCGGGTGACATGTGTACGAGGGAGGTTTTTGTTAATTAATTAAATGAAAATGGAATTTAATGAGAATTTGGGAAACCAATTACTTGAAAAACTCTATAAAAATGATGGAGGAGGAGGAGTATCGATATCATCTTTATGCATAACATTACGCTGCTGAATTTTTGTCTTGACTAAACTTATCTTGTGGGAGTTGGGATATCCAGCTCGGGTAATGAGTGGTAGCTCGACCTCGCGAGGCGATATGGGTGCTAGTGGTTCTCTGGTATTTTGTGTGTGGCCCCTTTGAGGCTAGGGGGGCTCAGGGGGAAGAAGAGTACCCCTAGTATTGGCTAGGAGGTACCAGTGAGGTCACATCAGTTGGAAAGCAGGAGTTGGATAGAGCGTGCATGATACAACGACTCGGAGCTGCTGCATTTTTCTATAGTATGCACATGTTTATTTTTGAATGGTAGATTAATATTGTTCTTGCGCTTCCATTACTGTATTTATTTTGTGTAAATATTATGTTTTACTCAACAGTTTATAATCAATGAACTTAAAGTCATCCCAGCCTTACGCTTGTTGCATTTTGAATTGATTCCCTTGGCAAACCCAACCTTGATTGCTATGACTTTTTTGTGTTTGTTTTATTGATTGTTACCAAGAAATTTGTGATTTTATATTATCTCTTTAGTCGTCAATCCATGCCTGAGCAGTCGGCTAGAAGTCGAATCAACGATCGTCACTTCAGTGTTGAAATACCTATAGATTCAAATGACCTTCTTTTTTGTGCATGGATGATGAGTGGAGGATAAATGTTTCCCAGCTATCAATCCCTTACTTATCTCTGTTTTTTTCCTTTATAATTGATCTTTAATCCTTCGCCTTCTTGTGGATGAGTATCTCTGCATTTTTTATTGATTCATTGTTGAATGATTAATATTTGTGCCTTGTTTGTGAATGATTAACTCATCGATTTGAATGACCAATCCAGGAATTTTAAACTCTGCGTTGAATGTTTAATCCTTGTTGTGATTGGCTTATCTTCTACTCATGCGATTTTCTTCTGCTTTTCATTTTCTTATTCATGGAGTCATCGCCTACATTCTTCTTGGTTGGAATGATTATAGCTTAAAGGTTATGGTATCCTTTAGTGCATCTAGGTCCTTTAACTAATGAGAGTTTGAATTCGTTTTACTATTGATTAACCTTTATATTGCGTCCAGATTGAAATTGTTTTATTGATCAATAACCATTAATTGCGTCCCATTTTTATTCCGTTTGTACTATTGAATTAAACCTAAACTTGCGTTATTAATGTTGTTGACAACGAATAGAAAAGTACATAAATATTATTATTCGATAGAGATTCCATTGTCGACTTAGATTTATTAATGGACAGTAATCTTGATTGAATGGACAACGAATTTAATATATGTATGAAAACGATTTTATACATATAATGTGTGACTGCGAAATTGATATTTAATTAACAGAAAAATCTTATGTTGATAGACGACATTATCATAGATTTAATGGATTACGTGGGTACTATAGATTAAACAATGATATATTTACTTTGTTGTTGACTGTGTTGTATCAAATACATTAACCATTCTAGACAACAATATATCCTTAGACTAACGATGTATCTAATGGACTACAAATTATATATGGCTGTGAATTGATTAAATGGTTGTGAATTTACTATGTCTGCAATTTATGCATATGTCTGCGTTTTTGTAAATAGTAAAACACAACGAATTTAATAATTCAGAGTTTATCATAGAACCACAGGCAACATCCTTGTTGAAAGTAAATATTCTTAAGTATGAGCGAAATTATTGTAAGCAACAATATATTCTTAAGTATGAGCGAAATTATTGTAAGCAACGATATATTCTAAATTTTGAGCAATATATTCTTAAGTCTGAGCGATATATTCTTAAGTATGAGTGAAATTACTGTAGACAACGATATATTCTTAAGTCTGAGCGAAATTACTATAGAAAAAAATATATAAAGTTATCATATTTTAACTAA
>JASDQU010105299.1:63966-75345 GCA_032191745.1 Picea mariana
TACTCACGTAGAAGCTAGGGTCTCCTTCCACATTGCCCTACGAATTTTAAATTATTACTACATAGGAATTGTATTGATAATTGAATTGCAGCGCCTTATTTCAAGCACTCCTTCTAATAGTAATTAAGCATATCAAAATTTCGAGTTGATAGATGGAATGTTTACCTTACCCTTGATTTAATTTCAATTGATATATTTCGTCATTAATGCAGTTCTCATTACTAGATTACCGATTTCTATTTAAAGATTCTTGACTATTTACAGTTTTCATTTAAAAGTCATTTAAAAAGGTCCTTAGTATTTGTGCAACCCTTATCACTAATTAAGTTGCTACACCACTGCGTTTTATCCTTGTCGATGGATCATATGTATATATATTATGAAGTTGGATGAGGTGAGTGGCATGATTGAAAGGCTATTTGGGTTAAATATGTTGTAATCGTTAAATGCCAAGGTTGATAGGGAATCACTGCTATTTTAGATAATATTTTTAATGTTAAACTATAAATTATTCATTTAAGATGCTTCGTTCCTGTCATATTTTTAAAGGACTGAATTTTCGAATAAAAGGTGAGGAAGAGACTATTATTGTTGATATTGACCTAGAAAAGTTAAAGTATAATTGATTTATTGATCATTAAACAGTGGAATGGAAGGGTAAAAGACACTAGAAGATGTTATAATTGAATAATAAATTATGATTGGTTACATTAATTAATCACTATGAGCTATGTGCTATTGTTGGGTTAAATATGCTTATTTAGTTTATTGATATGTATTTTAGGCTTCGAGTTGGATTTTATTGGCGTATGTGTTATAATCCTAATTTTCACCAGACATGCTTACCTGGCATCATGCCATCTCAGATTCCTTCTTTGCCAAAACTATGCTAAACAACTCTTCTTAAAAACCCCTTTTATAAAGGCCCACATGCCCTGCTCCATTACTGCATGTGTGTACACACTAGCTGACCCAAGGAAGCCCGCGTGTCCCTACAAAAGCATGAAAAAAGGAAAGTTGTTGACGGAACACACAACTTTGGGTGGGTTAACTAAACCCTTCGGCCATGCATGGCCAAGGGTTCGACCAAATACCTAGCTTATTCTAGCCTATAAAAGAAGGGTTAGGGGTCCCATTTGTGAGGAGGAGAATCATAGTAAAGAAACTATACCCGATTGTGCATTCCCTTTGTCCCAACCTTTATCCTTCCTTGTGCAAAGAGAAATATAGAGAAAAGAGGTTGGAGGACAGTTGAAGAGGAGCCCAGGACCAGGTTCATGGAGCAATGGCCGACTTCATCATTGTAAGTTGATTTGTTGAAGTTAATAAGAAAGAAATACTTTTCCCATCCCACCATATGAGGTTTTCATGGTTTATTGCATACATGTTGATTGAAAATCTAACCCATTAATCTATATATCAAATGCATGTGGAGTTCTTTGTTTGTCTTGTGTGAATGTAGGTCGGCCTTGGGAGGAGAGTTGTAGTCAAAGAGTGATCAAGTGTGAAGAAGGATCGATATCAAACACCCAAAATAAGGTATGCTCACTTGATCTTCTTAACTACGTATTTGCTTATGAATAATGGGGATTAGGTCCGGGACGACGGTAGAAAGTAGGAATCTTTAGGTATTTTCTGCATGCATGATAAAACCCTAAGTTCTAGTATGTAGAGTTATTTCCCACTCACAACAAAATTGGCGACTATCTAAGGTTTCTAGGAATATTTTTTGTGTATTTTTAAGAACTGGTTTCATTTCTTGTTTTTAAAGTTTCTACAAAAGTCTGAGCTAACAGAGATTCTGGTCTTCCATACAGGTTATCTTTGTTTCTTTGCTTGATTGTATTTTTTTTCCGAGACCCACAGAGGTACACGTGGCCTGTATAAGGTATGCATGCATGTACCCGTGCCCTACATTCTCATAGCCCGCGTGTACCCACGCCCTACATTCTCATAGCCCACGTGTACACACTAGCTGAGGAAGTGTCAATCACGTGTATGATTCCAGAAAATTTCTTTTAGAGAGGCAGTCATTCTCTTCCCTGTAAGAATTAGTCCTTCTCAGGGTTTTTTTGGAACTCTTTCTAGTCTTTGTTGTTTNTGTTCTATGAAGTTTTTCTTTGAATTGTTTTATTTTTCCTATTAAAGTAAGTGTCTAAGTCTTCAAGAGATTTTGGTTCTCAGTACTAGTAGTCTCTGCCTGGGCTGGCTTGCTTGGATTTTCATTTGTCTCAGAGTTTCAAAGATACACGTGGCCTGTATAAGGATAGCATGCATGTACATGCTCTCTGACATTACACAGCTTGCGTGCACACACTTGTTGTTGAACTGTTAGCAGTGTGCTTGTGGATAAATTTTTTGTTAAAAGTGAGGCAGTCATCCTTTCCTTTGACAAGAGTTATACCTCTCATGTTTTTGGGTCTCTGTCATAGTGGTCGGTAACTTAGGTTTGATCACAACAATAGCTTTCTTTTTTCATTTAGAAATTTTCCTCCAAATTTTCTTTTATAGGGTTTTTAGACAAGTGTGAGAGTCCAATTTTAATTTGCTTGCATGTGATTTTTAAAGTGACTCTTTGCGATCTATGCTTAGGCTAGAAGTTTTCTTGGTTTTGACTTGTTTATATTTTTTCTTTTTGCTTTGTGAGCATTCAAATAAAAAAAATGGATCTTTTATTTTCTTTGTTTGGTTAAAAAGTGTTGTTTTGCATTAGTAACCAGGGAAAAGTCTTTGATTTCATAAGTTCTTGACAATTTACTTAGATCATAAGTAGCTTGTAGTCGAGTGAAATGTTGATTTGAGTTTGTTGTTCAAAGATCTTCAAAAAAAAATTAAGTTTGAAAAGTTGTTTAAGATTTGAGTTAAGTGAAGGTTTTTGTTTCCAACTTTATGTTTATTCTTTCTTTCGTCTTTCAAACATCACTAGTTTCACTTTCATAACCTTTGACTTAAGACAAGCCATAAAAATTAATGCTAAATCTAAAATTCATTAGACTTTTTATGTTTGTAGGGTCAACCAACTAGTTTAGGATTAGGGCCTTGAATTAGGTTGGAGAGGAAACTCTTCAAGGCCACTAAAATCAAACATTGGAGTCTGAGTTAGGGAGTGTCAAAGTCCAGTATCGTGAAAGTTATCCGGGACCCCCCTCTAACACAGGGGTTAAACATAAGGTCACATGTGGAAAGGTAGCAGAGATAACCCCTCCAAAGCTGGACCAATCGTAGTGGAGAACAGATATAGAGGGCTTGTCTTGGGATTCCGTCGATTGCATTTGCCATGGAGCTTCGTGGGTCCCAAATCTATTCGAGGTCCTTAGTTGTCTTCCAGACCACCTGCCTTCACTACCCTTGACAGGTTTCAGGCTCAATACCCTGCTTATTGCGGTCTAACCAGCTTTCGACTGTACCCGTCTGGTGATTGTTCACGCGTTGGCAACGTAGTTGCCTATCTTTTTAGAGACATACATAGGTGACTGTGGGGGTATACCATAGTACCTAGGAAAGAAATCGGGCCACACTTTGCAAAGTATACCAGGAGGGTCATTTCATGTTCGAGTTGCACTTGCATCGGTAAGTTGCTCTAGTGTTGGTTGTTGTAACTATTCTTCCAATTAGTTTAATGTTTGCTTGTTTTATCTTGTAGGGAATTTTTTAGTGTGTGTTTTTTTTTGAACAAATAGAAAGCCCTAGGTTGTCTTTGATCTTCTCACAAAGTGGAGGATCAAGATCTCCTTCGGTCATGAAGGCTTCTAGGCCTATCACCGGTTACACTGGACCCACCCCCGCCACCACTAAGGTGAAAGCTAGACCAACAAAGGTATTTTGAAGTGACCGGGTCACAAGAAATTGTGCCCGACCAACATCCGGAGGAAATGACCATTTTAGACTTTGGAGCAAAAGATCTTGGTCCACCTAAAACTCCAACCACTAATATTTCAACACCCATCATCATACTGATTCACCCCTACGAGTGTCATACAGTGTCGCACGCAACAATAGAAACAAATGTTGTCACTCCTTCTGGGAATTCTTCAATTCCCACTACGGTTGTCACCACAGGAGAGTTTCCGTCTCCTAACCCACCGTCACCAGTCTGAGCCACCATGGTCTCGACCGCCTCTACCTCACATAGTGGTCCAATCCTGTCTATGACAGTAGCCACAACCCCTTTCACACCTAGTGCAACAGGCCCTCCATTCTCATACGGGATGCCTAGCTCAGGTACAAGTACTGTACTTTCCTAATCCACTTCACAGACTTTAGGTCTGGGGGAAGGGATCTCTAATGATCCTCTGCAAGGCCACATGGGGGGCACTTCAACTCCTTTTAACGGTTTCCCTTATGGGGGAGGTCATATACCTCCTTTGTCCCCTTCGCTTGGTGGCACCCACCAACCATCTGTCGGGCCACCTGCACACCATAGTTTATTTGGAGCAGGGAGTCAAGGACCACCTTTGCATAATATGTCGGTAGGTTCAACACCATTTTCTTTGTTCAGTGCATTTGGTAACAATGCTTTCTCATCAGCTGCTTTCCTGACTAAGGGAAATCCCAGTTTCAGACAAACTATTCCTATGCAAGGTATTATTCCTGCATAGGGGGAAAACCAAGGAACTTCTTCTGCATCAGGGCCTTGGAATTCTTGGCAGGGATCCATTCCCTCATCAGGAATGCTGATCTGGGGCAATTCTTTTCACAACCAATGGAAACCCAGACAAGGTACTATGCCTATCCCCATGGGATCAGCATGGGGCAACCCTTCCCAAATTCCTTCGAAAGTAATGCATGCCCAACCATCTATGTCCTATTTTGGGAATCAGTCGATGATGTCTCCTCACATGCGGAATCTTTACACTATTCATGGCCATGGATTTTACCAGAACCCAGGTCAACAGTCGAACTTTTCCTAGCAACCTAGTGCCAGTCAAACTCCAGGTCCCTTTTTCCCAAGTTATCACCAAAAATCCGAATTACCTTTTGGCAACCTTGCATTTTCTAGAATTGACAAGGTTGTTGAATGAACCTATCTATCATAATTTTCATTGGCCCCATATGCCGACGAATTTTCCTTCGAACATGCCAAAGTTCGAAGCCAAGCCTAACAAAGATCTAGGAGATCATGTGACCACCTTCCATCTTTGGTGCTCATATAAATCATTTAAAGACGACTCCGTACCGTTGAGATTGTTTCAACGTACTCTCATTGGGAGTGTCATGAAATTGTACATTGAGCTCGATCGCTCAAGATACTCTTCCTTCGGTGAATTGGCAATGTCTTTCCCAAACCATTTCCAATTACTTGTGAGATATGATGCTGGCACATAATTTCTAGCCAATTTCGAACAGACAAAAGTGGACCATATCTCTGATCACATCCGATAATGGAGACGTTGAAAGAGTTTAATTAAGGTGACAGTCCCACCATCATTCATGCTTGAGTGGTTCCTTAAGTCTTTGGTCCCACAGTTATCAAAAGACGTCGCGACATCGGGAGTGTTTTCTGAAGAAGACGCCATCATGAGAGCTCAACAGCTTGAGCTGTTCTTTTCTTAGTCTTGTTTATTATGTGAGATCTTTCCAGATGCTCCATGCTCAATACTTGATAAAACTAGACAGAGAGTTGGACCACATGCCGATGGTATTGTTGGTTTAGCACAAACAAAGCCCGTTGAGCAACTAATGAAGCAATTGCAGCAATTGTCTATACAACACACAACGGCCAGCCAAACTACTGTTTTGGCTGCTCCCCCTACTAAAATGTTGGATATACACACAGTGCAATCGAAAAATCCAAAGGCCACCCAGCAACCTGAAGGAAAGAAGAAACAATGAAACAGGGGTAAGGGGGATAAGAAACCCACTAATAATGCTGGTGGGGAAAACACTGAGAAACGAAAGGCAAGGTATCCATGTAACCTATGCATTGAAGACCACCTAACCCACCAGTGTCCTCGTCTTGTAGAGGCCTAAAATTTTGTGACACAACAACAACCTGTTGTGTTAACCAATCCATTTCAGCATGGGAAAAACCTAACCCAAGCCTCTACAAGCGCAGAAGGGGGCATTCAAGGACCCTCTTCGTCTTTGAACAATCCCGCATCTGTGAATGTGTATATGATGAAGGGTGATGCTTTTATATCGACTAGAGTGCATGACTACTATAAACCAAGCACTTCTGAGAAGGGAAAAGAAGTTGAACTCCCATCTCTCCCTCTATAGATTGAGAAGACTTTGGGCGAAACAATGACATGCATTCCAAAAGGTGCGTTCGAAAAATATTCTCACAACCCAAATGCAAGGGTCACCCAGAACTATTTTTTGGTGGAGGATTTGTCTCAAACCCCTTGTGCGATGTCCGCTTTGGAGGTCCTCCAAAGCTGCCCTTCCCAGAAAAAAGCTTTGTTAACTGCTTTAGGATCTACCGAGACTTGTAATTCGGGTACCATCATGTTGGATACAACTGACTTAAAACCTCGTTTTCCTTACCACGTAGCATTTTAGATAGTAGTGGCTCACCCCATGAAAAATTTTACTCGAAATATTTTTCGCACAGTGGTTGATGAGGGTGCCTCGACATGCGTTATGTCATTGGCATGTTAGAAGGCCATTGGCCAGTCCATTTTGTCTTCGTCACCTACTCTTCTCTCTTCTTTCAACGGTCGTTCATTCCGACCACATGGTATCATTCCCTCTTTCCCCATGCACTTAGGAGGGAAGACCATGTGCGTTGAGGTAGAAGTAGTCGACGCGTCCCCTAACTACAATCTCTTGTTAGGAAGGAGTTGGACTTATGCCATGCAAGTAGTGGTTGCTACAGTTTTTCAGGTCTTGTTGTTTCCACACGAGGACCAGATTGTGACCATTGATCAATTGTCTTTCTCTAGACCTGACCCTTCATTGGGGGTGTCTGCAGTCCTGATGATTGATAATCCTCAACCAGGCGCACTCAATGTAGGGGTTGGTTTGTGCCCATCTTTGATGGGTACCTTCGATTACCTACCCCCTCAAGGCAATGTCAAGTTCATATCCGATCACCATAAGGTTGAGATTTTCCAAGTTTCGTCATTTCGCATGACTTACTTCAACGATCCATGGATACTTCCTTCCCCATCGGCCACAATGGATGGGACAGGGCACCTAGGCATGTCCATGCCCTTGTCTGCAGCTGAAGTAGCCTACTGTTTAGTCCAACAAGCTTCAGCCAACACAGATACAACTCTTGCACAAGAGTTAGATCCGCTTCTAGAGCCTATTTGGGCTCAAGGTTCTCTCACTGACACCAATTTGTTAGACTTAGTCTTTCCCTTCGATGAAAAAGTAATTGAAGCAATGACTAGTCTAGACAAACCCTGGGATGATATTCATCACAAATCATACTTCCTCCCAGAGTTAAGCAGAATCAAAGCCAGAGAATTCACCTTGACTATGACTAGAGATAGGTCTTGTCCTATTAATCCCTTAGCTACACACGAGGTCTATGTTGAGGGTAATATGGCAACCATCATTGAAACTATACCAATAAATATCTCCAAAAACCTTGGCATCATGGAGAATGTTTTCATCGAAGCTGACTTCTCCCCCAGAGAGATTCAAATCTACACAAATCTATTTAAAGAATTCTGTGACATTTTTTCCTAGTCTTATGAGGAAATGCCAGGCATCGATCCAAAAATAGTCGAACATGAAATCAAAACTTATCCAAATGTCAATCCTATTCAACAGAAACTTAATCTAGTTAATCCTAGGAAAGCAACAACTATTAAGGTTGGAGTTGAGAAACTACTAAAAGTCGGTTTTATCTATCCTATCCATTTGACCCAATGGGTGTCAAATCCTGTGTCGGTCAATAAGAAACAATGCATGATTCGTGTATGTACAAACTTTCGTGATTTGAAAAAGGCCTGTCCAAAAGATAATTTTCCCACACCATTCATCAACCAGATAATTGATGAATGTGTAGGTTGCGAGGCCTTCTCTTTCATGGATAGTTTTTCGAAATATAATCAAATACAAATCAAACCCGAGGACCAACACAAAATAGCATCCATTTGTCCATGGGGTACATTCGGGTATCATAAGATGCCCTTTGGTCTCAAAAATGCTGGTGCAACCTTTCAGCAGGCCATGTCTTTTGCTTTCCATGACCTCAAGAATATAGTTGAGTCCTATATAGATTATTTATCATCTTGATCTCACAAGAGAATGGATCATCCCACACATCTCCAACTGATCTTTGAGCATTGTTGCTACTTTCGGATTCACTTGAATTCAAACAAGTGCAGCTTTTGTGTAACATTAGGACGTTTGTTAGGTTTCATAGTGTGAACAACAGGGATCATGGTCGATCCTCTCAATGTTGAGGAAATAATTCAGTTGCCTCCCCTGCGCACAATCCTTCAACTTCAGAGTCTACAGGGCAAGGAAAATTTTTTAAGACGTTTCATCGCCAACTATGTTGAGATCACAAAGGGCTTTATGTGCTTACTGAAGAAAGACATTCCTTTTTATTGGGACGATGCTGCTCAACGCTCTTTCGAAGCGCTGAAACATGCCCTCACAACTTCCCCTCTGCTTCGACCACCTAACTATAACAAAGATTTCTTATTATACCTGGCTGTAGCAGAGTCAACCATCGGCATGGTCTTAGTTCAGGAAGATGACTTGTTCTTAGAATATGTGATCTATTAACTGAGTCGAGGCCTCGTAGGACTGGAACTCAATTATTCTCATATCGAAAAACTTGCGTTGGGAGCAATCCATACTATTCAACGGTTCCGTCATTATGTTTTATTTTGGAAGACCACTGTCATTGTTGTCGTGAATCCGTTTCAGTACATGTTGACACGACAGGTAATAGGCACAAATATCGGTAAATGGATATTATTCCTCCAGGAATTTTACTTAGATTTTGTTTCAGCAAAATCCAAAAGGTCACTGGTCTTCACCGAACTTATTTCGAAACTTCTGGTTGAGTTAGGAGATGTTGTGCTCGAAGAGTCTCCTATCAGAGGAGATATGTTTTTTATCACATCTTTGGATCCCTAGTGTGGAGATATACTTATCTATCTCCAGACTTTGAAGTGCCCCACCTCTGCTTCTTGTAATGAGCATCGATGTATATGCCATCAGGCTAAGAATTATCTCATACTCGATGATACGTTGCATTGAAGAGGTGTAGAATGCATCATGTGTCGATGTATCACTCATGAAGAAGAAGTTATCATGCTTAACGATTGTCATACCGGAGCATGTGGCGGTCATTTTTCTAGGTTGGAAACAACCCAAAAGATTTTACGAGCAGGTTACTTATGGCCGACACTAATCAAAGATTGTATTGAATCGGTCAAGAAGTGCCACCCATGCTGGATCTTCTCTCAGAAGATGAGGGCACATCTTGCTCCCATGTTTCCTATCATCACAGTTGGTCCCTTCACCAAGTGGGAGATTGATTACACTACATGCAACCCCCCTTTAGCAATATGCAACGTTATATCATTGTAGCTATAGACTACTTCATGAAGTGGGTCAAAGCTATGCCAATGTTTAAAGATGATGGAGAGACTATGACTCTCTTTTTATTCAACCAAATAATAGCAAGGTTCAACGTCCCGAGGGATATTTTCACTGACCATGGAAGTCACTTTCAAAACTAGATGATGACCGAGTTAACATCAAATCTTGGGTTGTGGAAAGAACATTCGTCACCCTACTACTCCCAAGAAAATGGTCAGGTGGAAGCTGTAAATAAATATCTTAAGACCATCCTACAACGAACAATGAACTCAGCAAAGTCAAATTGGAATTTGATGTTATACTCGGCATTATGGGCTAACCGAATGTTTGTTAAGAATAGAACCAGTTTCTCACCTTTTCAACTCATTTACGGGTTGGAAGCAGTCTTTCCTATCGAATGTCAAATCCTGTCCCTAAAGTTGGTAGTACAATTATTTCCAGACACTTCTCCACTTGAAGAGCGGTTATTATACCTTGAGAATCTCAATGAGCAGCATCATGATGTGGCCCTAGCCAAAGAGGCTCACAAACATAAAGTCAAGTGTCAGTATGATCGGTCCGTTCGTCCTCAGATTTTCTCTAAAGGTGACCTTGTCCTAGTCAATGACCAAGATAAGGACCCCCTCAGGGTAGGAAAATTTAAACCCATGTGGTTCGAACCTTTAGTCATAAAAGAGGTTCTAAAAAAGGGTGCTTATCATCTGGTTGACTTTGAGGAAAATGCTTTGGCAGAGCCTTGAAAGGGCTCTACCTCAAGAAGTATCACTCATAGGTATGTCACCATGGGTAACTTTTGTAACATATGTATAGTCTTTGTACTATTACTTTCTAATTTCTTTTAGTATTATGGATGTGTCATTTTTTATGATTATCTTTTGTCACTATGGCAGATGTCAAATCCGAGGTTTTCATTGGGTACATAGACGGTGCTAGCCGGCACACTTGGAGGCTTGCCTCCGCATCTTGGGTAATTTTTACACCTCGAGGACATTTATTATCTTCGGGAGGTATACGCTTAGATGACACCACAAACAATGTCACCGAGTATCGTGCAGTTATTGAGTTGCTTCATGACACCCTGTCATTTGGTATCTCTCATCTCAGGGTCTATCTAGATGCTTAGCTGGTTGTGTCTGAGTTAAATAGAGTCTACTATGTTCATGATCTGACTTTACACTGATGATTTCTTAGGGTACGTCTCTTAGAACAAAGCTTTGATTATATTACATATTTTCATGTTCCTAGGAGATTAGACCAAATTACAGATACTCTAGCTAATCAAATTTTAGATTGGCATATCACACACATATGAAAGGACATACACATAAACATGCAAAATACATTGTTAAATGCAAATATGATCCATACAACACAAAAATACATAAAAATCCATATATAATATCATAATCACTGGAGTACATAGGTGGATGCAAGTGCCTCAAAAGTATGACCAGTAACGATTCATGGGGCTTATGACCTCAAAAAATATATACAAGTAGTGCTCTCGGCACGTGAAAAGTCTAGACTAACTAAGTTCAGGGCCTGTGGGCCCTCTTGTACTGATCAACAACAGTTTCCATACGCCGAAACAATCGGACCCACGTCTGTGGTGCCCCCACTACATGAGGCTTCATAGATGGTGGCAGATCCTTAATCGCTGCCATAGGGACCATGCGGGTGAGTGAGGTAAAGTTTCTCTTGACTCGTCTCAACACCCTCTCAACCTCCCCGGCTGGAAGCTCTCCTGTTGTTGTTGGTCCCCCTACGGCGGCAGGTGCGGCCCCTAGCCGAGGATGATGCATGTTCCTCACATAGTCCGTAGGTCGCACTGGTCCCACATCTTCACACAATAGAGACATATCCATC